>PVIC010002968.1:0-72668 GCA_004025085.1 Thryonomys swinderianus
AAAAAAAAAAAAAAAAGTATCTTTTGAAAAATGGTGAAATTTTCATGTGAGTGAGTCTAATTGCTGGTACAAGTAGGCTCATTACAGTGCCACCTGGTGGCAGTGTACCAAAGTCATAGGTATGTGATACAACCGTCCCTCAGGTTGGGGATTTAGCTCAGTGGTTCTGTGTCTGCCTGGCAAGCTCGAGGTCCCAAGCTCGGTCCCTGTTACCACATATCACAGTGCCGGGCGTGGTGGCTCACGCCTGTTGCCCCAGCACTCGGGAGGCAGAGGCAGTACAACTTTGAGGCTAGCTGGGGCTCATTAGTTTAGGGCCAACCTGAACTACAAAGTGAGATCCTGTCTAAAAACAAACTCAAAAACCATTCCCTCATCTTACCCTTTCTCTATAAAATCTACTTTTGTAGTTAAAGTTGCAGCGTTTGTAGCTTTTCTGCCCAAGCTGTACTTTATCTGCTTTCCAGCAGATTATCCAACCTGGGTCTCTCCTCCCCACTCCTGCCCCTCAGCAGCCCTAGAGTCCCTGCAGCTTTGCACAGGATCCTCAGTGGTGGCTTCTCTGAGCCTCAGTTTCCCCATCCTCCAAAGTGGGATGGAGTCTGGGTTCAAAAGGACAAGCCGCCCCCACTGTGACTCTCCTCTTGAGTGCTCCTGGCCAGAGAGAATGAGGTGCACCCCTGCCAGCAGCTCTCTCCCAGCCCCTTCTCCGTGCCCACCACACTGCATCCGAGCCTGGTCCCCAACACCCCAGTCATCTTTGTACCCACCGCACACGAGGCCGGAACTGAGCCAAAGTCACCCTACCCATGGGACATCGGCATTGCACAATCCTACATTGCCTACAGGGGGCGATGCTGAACCCCTTCAAGGGGCTCACAAAGGCAGAAACAGGAGCAATCTTGCAGCTGGGAGCCCCCAGCCTGGCACCCCACAGGGTGCCCTCAGGCTTAGGAGAGCAGCCTCCACCCTGCTGCTGTCGCTCTGGATTTTGTGTGACTTTGGACAGGTCAGTCGTCCTTGCGCCCTGACCTGCCAGTCTCTAAAAGGACTGTGGGTAGTACAGCTCTGACAGTGTGGCTGCGGGGACTACAGAGGGGTGGGCAGGCCTGGCAGGTCCTGTCCCCTCCTGCCTCCTGGAGAACCCTGCCCGGAGGTCAAGGCCCTGTTTCCCTTGAGGAAGTGGATCCCCAAGGACTCTGTGGTACCCCCCCTTCCTTTGGGCAGCCAACTCTAAGTGCTGTATTAATTATTACTGTCTCCCGCTGGGAAGCAAATTTGAAGTGAGGTCACCATGGTAACCCAGGCGTTGCAGTGTGACCAAGTTTTTAAAGTGCTCAACATGTTTCAGACAAATTACCACTTGGCATAAAAAAAAAATGGAGCCTCTAATCCCACACCTCATTGGCCTCAGGAAGAAGAGTTGGGAGCACTCATGGGCCTAGAAATTTTCCAGGAAGAATGAGGAGGAGATAGGAGTCATTGCCTTGAGGGACCAAGCAGAGCTGGGAATGATGTTCAAGGTCCTGAGTAGCTCACGTGGGCAGGCATGAGACAGAGAGAGAGCCAGAGGCCCTAGTGACGCCATCTTGTTCTACTGCCCAGGCTGGTCCCTGGCCCTCTCTGGGCCTCCAGCAAAGCCTCACTCAGTGTTTGTTTGTTTGTTTGTTTTTTTGGAGACAGGGTCTTGCTTTGTAGTTCAGGCTGGCCCTGAGCTCACTATGTAGCCCAGGCAAGCCTGGAACTCAGCAATCCTCCTGCCTCTGCCTCCCGAGTGCTGGATTACAGGCATGAGCCACCACACCTGGCACTGTGGTATGTGGTATTGATGGCTGGTGGGCGTGAGTCACCATGCCCAGCATTGTATGTGGTTACCAGGATTGAACTCAGGACCTTGCGCTTGTGAGGCAAGCACCAGAACCACTGAGCTAAATCTCCAGCCCCCACTCAGTGGTATTTTTTAAAGATGCAGAGATGAGCTAGTGGGTTGTCGGCCTCATGTACAGAGTGGAAGAGCTGGGATCTTTGCTCCTCAGGCCTCCGAGGCAGGGGGACTGGATTCAAATCCCACTTCCGCCACCTAAGCCAGTTGTGTGACCTCAGGCCAGTGACTTCACCCTTCTGAGCCTTGTAAGAGAAGTCCGGTAGTCGCCCAACCCTCAGCGTGTTTGTGAAGTCTAAATAAAGCCTATGGCAAGTGTTCGGCACAGTGCTGGGCACACAGTAGGTGCTCATGTCATCATCATTGCTGGCCATCAGTCAGTAACCCGCGTGGTCCTTCTGGGGAGCTGGGCCTGTTGATCACCCAGTGGACAGACATGGAAGCCAGAGGTACAGCAAGGTGGGGCAGCTCACCAAGGCGCAGACGCCATGCGGCAGGGCCTGGATTTCAGCCCAGGTCTGTCTCTCTCTAGAACTCAGGCCCTAACTAGTCATCGCATGAGTGGAGGGCGAATGAGATGTATATTCTGTGCCTGGCACAAGTATGAGCCAGAAAGTGGTGCTCCCTAAGCACTAGTCGCCCCTGGCACCTCCGGCTCTCACATCAGAGCCTCTGCACCGTCTCCGCCTCTTTCTCCTGGGCCTGTGGCCTAGAGCTTCCGGGTCCACGTGTCAAAGGGGCATGAGAAGCAGAGACCCCTCTGCGGGCCACTGCCCCAAGGTGCACCCCACTGCCACGCCTAATCTCCTTACAGCCCCTGGGGCCCTGGCTGCCCTCACACTGTGGGCCCTGAGGCCTCATGGAGCTGCCTCTGACCTCATCCAGCCCCAGCTACTCTCCGGCCTTGCCTGGCCCCTGCCGGTCCTTTCCTGCTGGGTCAGCACCCACCCTTGATACCCTCAGCCAGTCCCGGGCAGGACTGGCTCTCCCAGGACAGAATGAGGTCAGCCCGCCAGGTGACGGATGGCTTTAATAACCAGCCATTCCTACCACCAGGCCATTTGCCCTTCCCTGTCCCAGGTCCTTGCAGTGGCCAGAGTCTGCTGAGCAGGCGGAGGAGCAGGCAGAAGGGTAGAGACCGCGCCCCAGGCGACTTGGGCCTCTCCACAAGTGCGGGGCACCTCAGAGCTAAAGACTAGAGACACCCCAGCTATTGTCTCCTGCTTCAAGATCACGTGGCCCAAGCCAAACCTGAGGTTCAGAGCTGTCAGGGTCACGTGCTCTCCTGAGTCTCAGTTTCTCCGTCTGTTAAAAGGGAGCACGTGTCCCTTGCCGCCTGCCTTCTCGGGCTGCTAAAGGGCTGACCTCACCTTGTGGACTCCAGTTCCCATTTAAGAAGTGACTCTGGTTATGGGTGTCTGGTTGGGTCCCAGACGCAGAGGCCGGGACGGGGTTCTCTGGGGGATGGCCCAGGGAGCAGGGTGGGAAAGTAGCAAACGAAGGACAAACCTTTGCCGAGGGCACCGATGAGCAGGCCCAGGTGGGAACCGCTGGGACGCGGGACTTCGAGAGGCCTCAGATTTGTCCTAACCAAGGGACACGGGCTTGCTTCAACCCCACCTGGCTCCCAGCCAGCCCACCTTCCCCCCGCTCCCCACCTATGCTGTGAGGGCGAGGTCTGCCCTATGGCCAGAAAAGCCCTGAAGGGGTCACAGGCCAACACAGCAGGAAGCTGTCATATGCCAGGGAACTGGCAGGGCTGCACACACATGATCGCATTCATGTGTACATTAGCTCTATGGGGAGGGGCTACTGGGAACCTTTTTTTTTTTTTTTTTTTTGCTTTTTGAGACAGGGTCTCGCTTTGTAGTTCAGGCTGGCCCTGAGCTCACTATGGTGCCCAGGCAAGCCGCCGCGAACTCAGCAATCCTCCTGTTTCTGCCTCCCGAGTGCTGGGATGACAGGCGTGAGCCACCACGTCCGGCATTGTGGTACGCGGTGTTGATTGTTGGTGGGCGTGTCTCCACGCCCAGCATTCTATGTGGTTACCAGGGATCGAACTCAGGACCTTGCTCTTGTGAGGCAGGCGCCGGAACCACTGAGCTAACCCTCTGGCCCCGGGAACCTTTTTTTCTAAAGTTCAGAGGGGTAAAGTTTATACAGTCCAGGCCACACAGCTCAGGGCAGCAGGACTGGGATTAAAAATAGCTGTAGAGGCTTTGATTTTTTTTTTTCCCCAGATAAGCAAGATTTACCTTCACATGCAACCAGGAGTGTGTCAAAAAATGTTAAAGGAAAGGAAAAGGAAGAAAAAAAAACCCAATGGTGTTTGCCAATTACAGTGGTGTAAATGCTCCTGCCACAGTCAAGGTGAAGCCACTGATACACAGTCACTGAACACAGTTGAGAAAAAATGGTTATAATTGGTTCTCATGAGCCAACATTTGGGATGTCTTCATCTCAGCTCCTAACTAGTGTGGACCTCGGTACCAATCAGACCGACTTTCCCTCTGGATGTGTAAACACATAGATTCATGATTTCAGAGGTTCTGGGCCAGGATTGCTTGGCCTATCATGGTTTATCACAGTGGGAATATCTTTTGGAACAAAGTGGCTTGCTTTATGGTGGCCAGGAAGCAGAGAGAGAAAAAGTAAAAGGGAGAGAGAGACAGAAAAAGAGATGGGGACCCAACATCTCCTTCAAGAGGTACATCTTCCCACTCACCTAACTTTCTTCCACCCCTTAAAAATCCAGACCCTCGGGCCAGAGATTTAGCTCAGTTTTTCCAGTGCCTGCCTGGCAAGTGCAAGGTCCTGAGTTTGATCCCCGGTAACCACATACAATGCTGGGCGTGGTGACTCACACCCACCAGCCATCAATACCACATACCACAGTGCCAGACGTGGTGGCTTATGCCTATCATCCCAGCACTCGGGAGGCAGAGGCAGGAGGATTGCTGTGAGTTCAAGGCTTGCCTGGGCTACATAGTGAGCTCAGGGCCAGCCTGAACTAGAGTGAGACCCTGTCTCAAAAAAAAAAAAAAATCCTGACTCTTTGGGGCCGGAGATTTGGCTCAGTGGTTCCAGTGACAGCCTCACAAGCCCAAGGTCCCTGGTTCAATCCCCCATAACCACATACAACAATATTGGGCATGGTGGCCACGCTCACTGGCAATCAGTACCTCATACCACAGATGCTGGGCTTGGTGGTTCAAGCCTGTAATCCCAGCACTCAGGAGGCAGAGGCAGGAGGATTGCTGAGTTCCAGGCTTGCCTGGGCTACATAGTGAGCTCAGGGCCAGCCTGAACTACAAAGTGAGACCCTGTCTCAAAAAAGAAAAAAAAAATCCGACCCCTCCCAACAACATCACATGCTGCGAACTGAGCCTTCAATCCATGAGCCTCTGAGGGGCATTTAAGAGCCAAGCCATGAGAGCATCACACCTGCTCCAGTTCCCACTCCTTTGCTCCCGCTGCACCTCTCTGGAAGCCTCTTTTGCTTCACTCATGTTTCCAAGTCTAACTCACCCTGGAAAGCCTATGCTGGCCCCATTCTCTCTGGACTGCACCTGTCAGGATAAGCACTGTTAGCTGCTATAACAAACAGACCGTAGTCTCAGACACCTGACACAGCTAAGTATTTCTTATTTGTCCTGAAATCTGCTCCACACAGCCAGGGGAATCCAGCCTCCATCCGTCTGTGAACATTACAGTCATCACACTTCTTTTCCGAGTTCACCACGGAAGAAAGAGATCTGAAAGCTCACTGCTCCTGCCTACTCTGGTGCTCAGAGCCAGTCCTGGGTCCCTCCCATCTGCAAAGGGGCCAAGAAGGATGGTTTAGCTGGAAATGCCATTTTCTTCCAAGAAGAAAATGAAAGTATGAAAATAAACCAAAGCCAGCTTGGGCTTCTGCCTCCCCAACTTCTACAGTCCAACCCACCTTTCTCCTGTTCAAGATTCTTCCAGAGCACACCGCTCAGAGGCTATTTTCTTTGGCCTTTGCTTCAGGCTTCACAGCACGGCTACTGGGCTACTCTCTTTGCCTCTGTGCACATGCGGAGGCCCAGCAATCAGAGGGCTCTGAGGACCCAGGATCCTTCAGGGGAAGCGTCTGTGAAGTCACAGCACCCAGGCCTGATGAGCTGAGGCAGAGCCCAAAGTGAGCACTTTTAACCCATTAGATGGATCACACAGACAGTATTGGGCAGTTCTGACGGAGTCCAAGTGTCCCCTTCCATGGTTCTGCCCCCAGGTGGGAGGAACTTGGCCTAAGCCATGGGTTCGAGCTCAGCCTCTTCCTGCCTGTTATGGGATCTTGGGAAACCCTTACTGTCTCTGAGCCTCAGTTTCTTCATCTGGAAAATGAGGATGATCAAAATCATCCCTCGGGGTGGTCAGGAGAGCACGAAGTGCTCAGGCAGAGTGTGGTAAACTCTTAATCCTTACTGTAGCCAGGGATGGTGGCACATGCTTATAATCCCAACACCAGGAGGCTGAGGCAGGAGGATCCCAAGTTCAAGCCCAGCTCTACCTAGTAAGAGCTTGTCTCAAGAAATAGACAAACAATTATTGTCATGGGCTCTGATCATCAGCCATCCTGATGACCATCCTCAAGGTACATGCTGGTACCTTGAAGTGGTCTCATGGAGGAGGCTGCCAAGGAGAAGGGAGGCAAAGTTTCTGCCTCGATGCAGACAGATTTTTTTTTTCTTTCATGAAAATCAGCTCCTAAAAGGTACATGCCGATCCTTTGGAAACTCACACTGCACAGCTTGATCTGAGTTTTTAAACTTGGCACAGAAGTGATTGTTTTAAAAATACTCCTGAGCCGTGTGTGCGCATATGCAAGCCCTGCTCTTGCCTGTGTGCACGGAGCTCCTCGTCTACCCTCAGCAGAGCTGTGCCCAGGGGCAGGACCAGCTTGCCAGCTCTTTCTCCACGTCCTTCATGGCCGCTTCCCTCTCCCTCTGCCCTTTTATCTATCTTTTACTCTGCTCTTTTTTTCTTATATTTTATACTTTTCATATAAGAGAAATCATGCAATATTGAAGCTTGTGTGTCTGACTTATGTCACTTAACGTTATGGTCTCAAAATGCCTCGATTTTCCTAGATATGACTCAACTTTATCCTTCTTTGTGGCAGAATAGTTTTCTACTGTGTATAAATACCACGGTTTCTTCATCCATTCATCTATAGAGGATGTAGGAACTCTTAGGACCCTAGAGTGGAAAATGATGGAATATCTGAGTCCAGTCCCCAAACTGAAAACCACACCGTGTTCTTCACCTGAGGAGTGGGGCCACACAACGTAGTCTAGCCATAGAGTGGACAATTTGGTGATTAAAAAAAAAGAATGAAACACGCTGGGCACGGTAGCACAGACCTGTAATACTGGCTACTCAGGAAGCTGAGGCTGGAGGGTCCCAAGTTTGAGTCAAGTCTGGGCAATTTATTGAGACCCTGTGTCTAAACTAATAATAAACAGGCCTGGGATGTAGCTCAGTGGTGGAGTGCTTGCCTAGCATGTGTGAGGCCTGGGTTCCATCCCTAGCACTGAAAACACAACAGCAAGAACAACAACAACAACAGGGCCGGAGATTTAGCTCATTGGTTCCGGCACCTGTCTAGCAAGCGCAAGGTCCCAGGTTCAATCCCCGGTGACCACATACAACAATACCGGGCATGGTGACTCACGCCCACTGGCAATCAGCGCCACACACCACAATGCTGGGCCTTGTGCCTCAGGCCGGCCATCCCAGCACTTGGTAAGCAGAGGCAGGAGGATTACTGATTTTAAGGCTTGCCTGGGCTACATAGTGAACTCAGGGCCAGCCTGAACTACAAAGCAAGACCCTGTTTCAAAAAAACAAAACAAAACAACAAAAAAACCCAAAGAAACAAGCTGCTTTTCAGAGTCAGCTGTGAGAGCTATTGTGTCCTGAACAGTTGGCCCCGCTCTGTCTGGAGCCATTAGTAAAAATATCTGGATCCCCACGAAGCCCTGGTACACTCAGGAGGTCTGGGCAGGAAAGGTGTGGACAAGCTCCCTTGGGTACAAATCAGGAGTTCTGGCCAGAGAGGGAAGCTTGGAGAGGGTCGTGTCTGTGCCTGCTCGTGGTCAGCAGCAGCGCACGCGGGAGCCCACACCAGACAAAAGGGCAGTGGCAGGCCGGGTGTGGTGGCTCACGCCTATAATCCCAGCACTCGGGAGGCAGAGGCAGGAGGATTGCTGAGTTCAAGGCTTGCCTGGGCTACATAGTGATCTCAGGGCCAGCCTGAACTACAAAGCGAGACCTTGTCTCAAAAAAAAAAAAAAAAAAAAAAAAGGGCAGTGGCAGAAACGTGAGCCCACTGGGCCAAGGACCTCCAGGAAGGTCGCTGCGCTCTTGTGTAAGTATCACTCACCAAGTGGCGTGAGTAACTGTCTGGGGAGATCCCGTAGGAAGAGGGTGCTCAGGCCCTGCTCTGACGGGACGGCATTCCGCAATGCGCCACGTGGAAGAGCCAGCGCCCACCAGCGGCACTGAGCGTAATTGTGCTAATAGGAAATGTCTGGAACAGGTCTATCTATAGAGACAGAAAGTAGGTTGGTGCTTGCCAGGGGCAGCAAGGAGGAAGGAGGGAACTGAGAGCGGCGGCCAGAGATTTCAGAGTTTCCACTTGGAGTGACGGGAAAGTTCCAGAATTAGAAAGGGGAGGACGTTTCCATCGCACTGTGACCACACTAAAAGCCACTTCAAAATAGTGACGTTTATGTTAGGTGAATTAAATCTCAGTGGTTAAAAGAAACACTAAAGGCCAGCGTGAGTAATGCTCCTCTCCTTCTGAAGAGTTGCCCACGCCCTCAGTGCTTTTCTTCAGCTGCGGCTTCTTCCTTCTGGACAGGCCTCCCTCCCCCGCCCGGGCCCATCAAGGGTGCTGCGAGGCCCGGCTGTTTTCATTCCAGCCCGCCCCCCGCTCCAGGAGGCGTCAGGTGTACAGCTCACAGAGTGAGGCCTTCTGGAGCACGCAGGGGCCTGGCCTCACAGCCGCTCCCAGGGCCGGCCCTCCTTCCCTCTCTGGACTTCCAGTCGCTGGAGAGGGAGGGCTGGCTCAGTGTCCCACAGTGGGGGGCAGCCAAGTGGCTCCCCAAGAGCCTCATGGTCAGCCCAGGGCTCTCCCTGGTGGGGAGGGGAAGGCAGGCCTGTGAAGCCAGGCAACCTGAGAAGGTGATGGGTCTTGTTGCCCTTGGGGGTCATCAGCCTGGGGTGTAAGGATGTGGAGTGGGGACTGAAGTCAGGCGGGGAAGGTCCCAGCTCTTCTGCTCTGCTTCCTGTTTTTATCATTGCTTCACTCGTGGGAGACAGTTGTTACCACAGAAACCCAGCCCCAAAGCCGCCGCTTCCCTTGGTGAGTGTTCCTCCCTCTCAGGGTCCCTCTCCAGGCGCCTGGGGCCCCCCTCCCCTGTACACTTCCCTCCATAGGCCACAGAACTGGGTTCCCCAAGTCAGGGAAGGGCTGGTCCCTGACAAGAATCTGCCCTCTGGGCTGCTGCTCTAGCCAGGCCCACCGCCTCACTAGACCTCAGCCCTGCCCTCTTCCCTGGGCTCTGCGGCCTCGCGCGTCTTGAGGGCCTACTGTGCCCCAGCTCCTGTACTACACCTTGGTGGGGTGAGCGTGCAGTCTGGAGACGGGACAGCAGTGTCCACTTGTCCCCTTTAAGTTTTCATTACAGCCTTCATAACCAAGTGGCTGGACCCTTGTGGGATGGTCCTGACCTCGTCTGGGGGCTCGGAAGAGTTCCTCTGAGAAACCGAGCCCCACGGGCAAGATGGCGAGGCGGCCCCTTCTTCTGGCCTTCCTAGGGTCTCTGAACATGGGCAGAGGAATGCAGTGTCTTTTTTGTATTACGCATTGTTAGTTGCATGTACTATACATACATGTTATATGCGCATATTGAGTGTTTTGTGTGCGTGTGTGCATGCATGCACTGTTGTGTGTAGGTGTGTGTTACACACAGAAGCAGCCCCCTCTCTGTTGCCAGCAGGGGAAGCAGGGAATTCTGTGGGGAACCTCAGGCCGTCCTCACCGCCCCGCTGGTTGGAGCGGACTGGGGAAGGGGCAGCAGTATGCCCATTCCATGTACAACAGGTTGGGATGCTGCTGGCACTCTGGCTACAGGGCAGGCCATGCCACATCCAGAGTGAGGTCAGTGGCGGCGGCCTGAGGGCCCCTGAGCCAGTTCTTCAGGTGAATGTGTTGTGCCTACTCACCATGTCCCTCTTCGGAACCGCACTGCGGCCTGGCCCAGCTGGCTCCGTCCCTACGGCTCCGTCAGCCAGGCCCTCCCTCTCCCTACGCAGCACGCCTGGCTCCTTCCCCACTCGGAGTCCCTCACTCAGTGTCCCCTCCAGGGAGCCGCCCCTCCCATCACCCTCACAGACTGAGGGCGGGGCAGGGGCTCCCACGGTTTCTGTTTCCGGCATGCCTGGCAGAGGATGTGGGTGACACGCAGTGAGCCCCTCAGAGAAAGGGCCTCAGGAGGCCTCAGGGCACCAGGACCACTGCGTTTCACAGGCCCGCTGAGCCTCCAGGTAGACTCACCTGAGGCCAGAGCAGACAGGCCACGATGGAAGCCTCAGCCCATCCCCAGAGCTGGAGCAGCGGAAGGGAGCTGTTGTGTCTGCGGCCGGACTCCTCTAGGGACATTTTTCACAAAGGAGCACACTCTTGAGGTGGAGCAGGCAGGCGCCAAGACCGCATTTACAGAGAAAATCATTCCACTTCTGACAAGAAAGGAACCTCTGGTGGGAGGTACATGTCCTTAGCCCTGCTATGGCCTCTTCCTACCTCCCCTTCGCCCAGACTGGCCTTCTGCCTTGGAAGCCCTGAGACACCTGATTCAGGGAAACCTCAGTCATAACTCTTGGAGGCTGCTCAGCATCCACTTATGACAATCACACTGCTTCACTGGGTTGGGTTTTTTGTTGTTGTTGTTGTTTTTGGTACTAGCAATCAAACCTAGGGCCTTGTGCTTGCCCGGCAGGCGCTGTACCATGGAGCTACATCCCCAGCCGCTCACTGTTTTTTATCTACATGATTTCCTTTGAAAAATTATTTAAGTAAAGATGAGTCGATTAAAAGGCAATAACAACAGAAACCGAACAGCGAGCCGTAGAGGTTGTGAAGGTCAGAAGTTTGGGAACAAAGCCTGAGGTTTCCCACGTGTGAGAGGCGGCTCAAGCCAGGCCTGGTTTTCCCCTGGCCTTGACGCGCCGCACCTGACTCTCAAGGCGTCTGAGCGTCTCAAAGGCTCCTGGTGTCCAGCTGGTGGCGCTGGGGAGGAGGCTGGGCCGCAGTGAGTGACCGCAGCCAGTCACCCAGGTGCCAGGGCCACAGTGTCCACACTGCCACCATCCCCTCTGTCCACTCTTCCCCACAGCATTTCCTACAAACCTGTGAGACCACAGACCAGGAGCAGGTGCCCTGGTCCGTCCTCTTCCCTCCCAACCCTGCGAAGGCCCCGTGGGCTGAGCACAGTGGAGGTTCCCGGAACCTGTTCCCTGACTCTGGTCTCCCCTAAGTTTCCCTTTTCAGTCCCACCCTGTGACTCCCAGGTGCCTGACTGTCAGAGGTTGGCGCTTTTCCTGGGACCTCTACCACACCTCTCTCCGTCGGCGACTTGTACAACAGACAGGGCCGGGGTGCGGCCGGTGAGGTGCTGGGCAGAGAATTTGTGGGATCATCACTTTCCTTCCCGATGATCCCCTGAGAAGGAGCACCCCCACCTTGTGTTCCTCAGGCCTCACGCCAGTCCTCGCCCTGTTGTAGAACCCAAGAGAAAAAAAGACTCACTAGTCAGACAAGTGTTCTTGAGGTCACTGGGGTTCGGGGCCTTCATCGTACCGATAGTCCTTTGTTAATGTACAATGTCCCAGGGAGGCTGACGGGCAAGGCTGCTGCCTAAACACAGTCGTGGGGGGTCATGCGCTGCACAAAGGCAGGAGGTCAAGAGGGAAGAGTCGCTAAAATCCAGCCTGCCCCTGAGCTGCGTAACTGAATATAGGGAAGGGACATCTTTTTTTGTTTGTTTGTTTGTTTGAGACAGGGTCTCGCTTTGTAGTTCAGGCTGGCCCTGAGCTCACTATGGTGCCCAGGCAAGCCTGGAACTCAGCAATCCTCCTGCCTCTGCCTCCCGAGTGCTGGGATGACAGGCGTGACCCACCATGCCCAGCTCTGTGGTATGTGGTATTAATTGCTAGCAGGCCTGAGTCACCACGCCCAGCATTGTATGTGGTTACTGGGATCAAACTCAGGACCTTGCACTTGCGAGGCAGGCGCCAGAACCACTGAGCTAAATCTCCGGCCCAGGGACATCTGCTTGTATGTTGTCCCCTGGTGGGAAACCTCTCGGTACTGACAAGGTATCTGATGTGTTACTGCTGCCCTGTGGACTCGGTGGGATTAGGAAGGGCTGGGGACTTGCCACAGGATACATAGCAGCAGGCTAGGATTCAAGTTTCTTGACTTTTTTGGGAAGGACTCTCACTTTGTTGCCCAGGTTGGTCATATGATCGTCCTGTCTCTGCCTTCCTTGAAAGGATTATGGGAAGGCAGCACTGTGCCCCGCTTGATTCCTTATTACTGCCCTTGCCTGTGCATATCTAGTAAACTGGGCTTGGGAACTGAGCCACCCTGCAGGCCGAGGCCCATCTAGAGCATGGAGTCCCTTTTATGCCCGCCCATTCACTGACTCACTCTTTCCTTCCAGTTCTGGGATTGAACCCAGGGCATTTTCACTGAGCTACATTCTCAACCCTTTTTATTTTTTATTTTATTTTATTTTATTTTTTTGCTTTTTGAGACAGGGTCTCACTTTGTAGTTCAGGCTGGCCCTGAGCTCACTATGGTGCCCAGGCAAGCCGCCGCAAACTCAGCAATCCTCCTGTCTCTGCCTCCGAGTGCTGGGATGACAGGCATGAGCCACCACGTCCGGCACTGTGGTATGTGGTGTTGATTGTTGGTGGGCGTGTCTCCACGCCCAGCATTATATGTGGTTACCCGGGATCGAACTCAGGACCTTGCGCTTGCGAGGCAGGCGCCAGAACCCCTGAGCTAACCCTCCGGCCCATCAACCCTTTTTATTTTTTAAGATAGAGTCTTGGCAACTTACCCAAGGTGGGCTGGAATGCATGAACTTCCTGTTGGCCTCCCAGAATTACAGTTGTGGTCAGGTGTTACAGTTGTGCCTAGATGTCTGTCAAAGCCTTACACTCTCGTAGGTAGGGCTTTTTCAGAGGTGGCTGAATCTAGAATGTGTGGTGCTGAGATAAGGGCCTGTGATGACCACTGATTTAGTCCACTAAGTTCCTAGCTTCCTCTGCAGGTGATATGGAAGCACCCTAACCCTAGTTGTCTAGGTAGAGAATCAAAGGGGCAGAAGGATGCTGTTAAGGTCTCTTATTGCTTTGCTACCTTCTACCCATCATGAACTGTTGCCCCTCTGCCATGTGCCAACCCGCTTTGGAGTCAACCAATTACGGAATGAAAACTTTACAAACTATGAGCTAAATAAACCCTTCCCCTTTAACTTTAGGTGTCAAGTATTTTGTCTCAGCAATGAGAAAAGTAACTAAAATAACAGGTGTGGCCACCACACTGAATGAATGGTCCTTATCTGCCCTGCCCTATTCCATGAAGTGGGTTCGGTTTGTTCCCGCCTGGATGCCTCTGAATCCTGTGTTGTTTCTAATCCTGTGTTTTCTTCTCTGCCAAACTGCATTCCTGGAGGGTAGCATCTGTACCTGGGTGGCCTCAGCCTGGACACGGGTGTGGTAAGGCTTGAGTGCCCTGTACATGTGTGACCCACAGCCCTCAGGGCCCTGGCACCGCATGGGCAGAGCTCTTCAAAGACAGACCATTAAGCAAAGGTATTTAAGAATAACACACCTATGATTTGTGTCTGTTACTCTTGAAACTCTCTTCCTGCTCATTTTCTTATTTCTGCGGCACAGAAGCATGGAATGAGGAGTTTACAAGCCAGACTCACTTCTTGGGGAGGGAGAAGGAGGAGAGGGAGGCAGGGGGGGTGCTGTTCCCGTGCTGCTCTCTGCCCCCACCCCCACCCCACCCCACCCCACCCCCACCCCCACCCCCACCCCGATCCATCCTCCTCTTCACTGTAAGCACCTGGCTGCTCTGCTGGGCTGTTTCTAGCCTCTTTTGCAGGTTTGGCCAAAAGACCAAGATGGTGACTGGAGGTAATTAGCCTGTTTGCAGGTCTTCTTTCTTCCTTACTGCCTGACCCCAGCCTTGCTGACAACCCGTAAAGATGACAGAGAAGTGTTACAGCCACAGAAGGATCCCGGGTCTCTAAATGTCCCCAGTGGGCAGAGTGGAATGCTGGAACACACCCAGAAGTGCCGTTTCGAAGAGGAACATACATCTATATTTTTAACACTGGTGGGTGTGGAGTCTTTTTGCTTCAGTAGTTTAATCTATTTCTTCTTCTCCTTCAATTACTGGGGCGTGAACCCAGGACCTTTGTACCGAGTTCCACCCTTTTTATTTTGAGACAAGTTTTCGCTAAGTCACCTTAGTCACCGAGACTGGTTTAAATTTGTGAACTTCCTGCCTCAGCCTCCCTGAGTGTTGGGATTACAGGCATTTGTCACTGTGCCGTTTCCAGGGTTGAATCTCACCCCACGAAGGGCGTATGGCAGGGAGAAGCTGTCGCCAGAGTCACACTGAATGGCCTTATATTCCTGCATTGCCAGTTTTAAATGCAAATATCAGCGCATTTAACTAGAACGTGGAATCACTGAAATCACATAATTTGTTTTTCATGGCTCATCCCTGAGGGTGCCTTCACACTGAATGGCCGCAGAGACCGGCCTCCTGGCAGGCTGTGGGCTTCATGCCTCTCTCGCTTGGGGAATGAATAAACGGGGGGCCACCCCGTAACTGCAGCTGCAGTGAAAGCTGGTTCTCGTGCAAGTAAAGGGGAAGGACAGAGTCATGGGACATCACGGTGCAGTAGACGACAACTCAAATGCGAGTGGAGCCACTTGAGTTTTATCTGGCATTTTTCCTCTAAAGAGTGAGGCCCCTTCTCAGGGAGGAAGGCAGGGTAAAGCCCCACCACATGCGTGTGTGAGCGCGCGCGCACACACACACACACACACGCGTGCGCGCGCGCGCACACAGGGCCCATGTCACAAGGGCCTCCCCTGAGGACGAAGGCTGGCCTGCCCAAGGTCACTCCGGCTGTCAGAGGCGGACGGCCAAGGAAACCCTGGGAGAGGATTTGGAGCCAGGAAGGATTTGAAGCTGGAAGCAGATGGGGAAACCAGCAAGGGAACCTTCCCCAGGTGGAAAGATTAACTCAAGAAGCCGAAGACAATGGATGGAAGTGACCTAAGGCGCCAAGAGCGGGGGACGCCTGCCTGTCAGGCCGGGCCCCCCATGCCAGGCAGCTGGATTTCCTACCAACAGCCCTGGAGCTGGCAGGAAGCGGGAGGGCTGAATCACTGGGAACGGATGCCCAGCCACAAACTCCCAGTGCGCACTGCGTGTCAGATGGACACGAGCAACAAGGGCAGGGCATGATGCCCAGGCTGCCAGTGCGACCTGAAGGCTCCGCAGATGACACTCATCCAGTCCAGGTCCTGTGCATGCTCAGTAAGTCCTGGTCACCTCCACGGACCAGAGACAGGAGCACATCCTCTCCCCTAGGAGGCGTAGACCCCACGCAGCCCTCACACCAAACACATCAAGCACCTAGGGGGGCATTTACTCATTTTTGTGGTGCTGGGCATTGAACCCAGGGAGCACTGAGCTACATCCTCCACCTATTTTTATTTTATCTTCAGATGGGTTCTTGTTAAATTGCCCAGGTTGGGCTCAAATTTTCAATCCGACTTCAGCCTCTCAAATAGCTGGGTTCCAGGCATGCACCCCCACCCTAGCCAACAGATGCTATTTAAAACCAAACAACAAGCTGGGTACTGTAGTGTCCTTGGGAGGCTGAGGCAGGAGAGCTGTGAGTTCAAGGACATCCTTGGCAAGTAAGTGAGCTGCAGGCTGTTCTGGAACATAGTGAGACCCTGTCTAGGAAACAAAACAATGACAAAAATTCCTAGATAACAACAGGATAAGGAGAACTGGGAATGAGGGAGCTAACATACCAGGATTTGCAAAGTCCAGAGCAGAATAAAAATGCAAGGGCTATTCATAAAGCGGAGGAAAAATGCCCTTAGAGGTGTACATGCAAGTTTGTTCCCTTTCTCCGGCAGCTTCTCTCTCCACTTATTGCTATGTTTTTTAATTTGCTATCAATGTCACTCTAAGTAAAGGAAAATTAAAAATTTAAATTATTAGCATGAGTTTCACCATCCTCTTTATATTCCTGCATTGCCAGTTTTAAATGCAAATATCAGCGCATTTAACTAGAATGTGGAATCACAGAAATCACATAATTTGTTTTTCATGACTCATCCCTGAGGGTGCCTCCAGCCGCCCAGAAAGACAAACAGAGCCAGTCTGCGGAAGGAGAAGACCGTCGTCCAGCGCGGGCAAAGGGCGCTCCCGGAACCGGTACCCTCCGGTGCCCTCCTTTTAGACCGCAGGAGCCCACGCGCAAGACAGCGGACACACCCAAGCTCCAGAGCTGCTCAGTTCTCCTCCAGCCGAGCCTCGCTTTACTCTGACCCACCCCCCCATGTAGGCGGGGTCCGCAGACTCCAAACCGGGCAACGCCTTCCACGCCCATTGCCCCGCCCCGGTAGGTAGATGCACCTCCCACCCCTGAGAGCCTCCGACCGCGCCTGCTCGGGACGACGGGGATCGCGCCCTCACCCGGGTCTGCGGGCGCAGCACACAGCCGCAGCTGGGGGGACAGAGGAGAGACTGACGGGTCCCAAGTGGCGGCGCTGGGACGCACCGGAGTTGAGGCTTCGGTCGCTGGCCGCGCTCCATTGTCCTAACGCGTGTGTTCGCGTTCGGAACAGAAACCCAAAGGCAAAGTGGTTACGGACTTGAAGATCCGCGAAGGCAGAGCCGAACGTGCCGAGTGTGGGGCTGAGTACGGGAAAGGAGAGGGCAGTGGGAAGGCGGTCAGGGGAGGTGTGCGCCAGCCCCGCCGGTCCCCGGGAGACCCAGCACGCCCTGGCCGGGTCTAGCGTGACGACCTGGCCGCCCCTGCTGTCCGCAGGAGTAGCCGCCTTGCCCACGACCTGAGTTTCTAACGGTTGCACCGCCGGCCCCTTAGCCCCGCTGTGTGTCTCCTTCCTGGCGGAGACAGGCGGATGACATGTTTCACAGGCTCATCCCAGAGCGCAGGGGAGCTAGGTGGCGCTCGGCTGACCCCGCGGCTCTTCCCCACGTGACCTCAGCACGCTTCTGGATGGCATCAGGGCGCTTCTGGGTGAAGGGTATGGAGGCTGCCCGGCCCTCCGCAGGGACCCAGGCCTGCTCTACTCCTTTCCCTGGTGAATCACACTCAGAGGGCTGCTGGGTTGAGCCTGGAGCTAGTAGAGTGAGTGGAGAGGCTCCTAAGAGCAGACCGAGGAATCTTCCGGACTTTGGGGAGCCTGTGAAACTTGTTAACTTGAAATCGGCCACGGTGGACATATTTACACAGCGGAAATCAGCAGACACTGTATATCGGGGTGGAGTAAGTTCTTCCAGAGATCAAGTTGATCAGTGTTCCAGAGACAAGAGGGCACCAGCTGCCCTCCGGCCCGTCCCACGCACCCCCCCCCCCCGCTGGCCAGGGACACACAGGCAGATCAGACCCTCTCAGGTGTCCTCGCTCTCACTTCCACAGAGTGACAGGAAAACGACATGGAAAGCGCTGAAGCCCAAGGACACTAGTAGCCGCAGCAGACGAAGTTTTAATCTCCGCTCTGTGCCCTGAGGCCAGGAACTCTCCCCATTGTGCTGATTCGTGAGAAGGCTCAGCAGTACGAAGTCGCCTGCTGAGGGAGCACACAGCTGGCAATCGGGTCTGAAACCCACATAGTCCTGACTCCCGAGCTCGTGGCTTTAATCGCTGCGGTGTCCTGTCTCCACAGACACCGTGGAGCAGCCAGGACAGAGCAACTCACTGGACATGCGAGGGTGGGGTGGGGAAAGGTCTCCCACGAGGAGTGACATCTGATGGGACCTGGAAGGAGGAGGAGGAGGAGGAGTGTGCCAGGCAGAGGGGGAAAAGAATTCCAGGTAAAAGGAACAGCATAGGCAAAGGCTGGAGGAGGAAGAGGGTACAGGAATTTGGAAGGAGAAGAGAGCAGGGTGGTAAAACAGGAGTGTGCTTGGGAGGGAGTTGGTGGGAAATTAGGTGGGGATTTTGGTGAAAAGGGCCTAGAACGCCAGGCTCAGGGATTTGATTTTTATTCTGTCAGCTCTACACAAGTTGAAAGGTCGAGAGATAAACTCTGGGATGATGTAAATAAAGTGAGATTGTTCCCATGTCTGATTTATGAAGCAGTGCTTCTCAAATCATCTGTGGATAAAGACCATCACAGACCAATACTTTTATAGAGTACAAGGAAAATAAATTACTAGAAAAGTAAAATGGTAAAAAAAAAAAACCCTTCATTTTTTTATTACAGATTCATTAGACACAAAATTACCTTATCAAATTTCGCTACAAGTTCTCAGCCTTTACTATGCTCAGTTTGACAGGGACGGGCTGTCCTAGGGTCTCGTCACGGCCTGGTCAGTGCAGAGAGCTCCTGAGCGCACCCCACCTGGCGGTGAGGACCCTGGGGCTCAGAAGACACGGAGGTGTCCTGTGTAAGGTCACCCAGCTGGCGATGTGGCGCGAGAAGAGGGGAGGACCCGCGGTGGGACTGTCCACCCCGTACTCGGCCAGCATGGGGCACAGCTGAAGCCTCTGCAGAGCCCTTCTGCCAGTCCTCAGAGTCTTGTCCTTCCTCTCCCTCATGCAGCAGGTGGGAAAAGGTGCAGAGTCAAAGAAAGACAGGAACCTGCTCACCTTGGGTCCTGTTGCAAGAGTGTGGGAGAGGCGGCAGCCTCTGGGTCTCCTGGCACCAGCCTGCACTCGATGGCACCACCCCGCCTGCCTCCATCTGTGACCTCCAGGCCAGACGGTGCCAAGAAGCAGGAAGGAAGGAGGGGCAGGGAGAGGCAGGGGACTCATCCCTTGCTGGCGATTACACGGTACTTTGTCATTCTTAACTGCCGAAGCCGCCCTCCAGCCAGATCTCCCTGTGGATGTCCAGGCGGGGAGGGTACAGCCGTGGGCCACCAAGGAGGACAGACTGGATGGGTGGCCCTGAAGGGTCCCTCAGAAGCACCCCAACTCCTTTAGCTACTGCCTCCCTTGCTGCTGAGGGTTTTGGACTCGTGAGGTGTTCTGCAAACAGGACAGACTGAAGTCCTCGGGTGTGTACTGAGCCAGGTGCTCCAGTGATCATTTCCAGCCCCTGTACCCGCAGCACACAGGTGCTGCAAGAGGCAAACAGAGGGACCACTCACTATGCACCTGCCACATACCAGGCACGGCACTGGGCATCCCCCACAGAGGCCTTAAAAACCGTCTCGGGTGGGCATGGTACAGATGAAGGAACTGAGGCTCAAGGTAGCTGAGGCTATACATATATATATAGGCGGTGGGTTTGGCTGAAGAACCCGAGTATGTGGAACTCCAAGATCAGTTATGTAGGGACATGTGTGTGTTTGTGTGTTAAGGAGAGAAGCATAGCGTGTGGGGATCTCTGGTTGTGGGTGGTGAGGAGTAGATGTTCCGGGCAAAACTGGGGTCTCAGGGAAAGGAGAGGATGTTTCTGGAAAAGTGTCAGGAGGAAGGGTTTCTGAGGCAGCAGGTTGAGCTACCTGGTGGATGAGCCAGAAAGATCCTGCTTCGGGGAAAAGGTTATGTCGACAGGAGTCCCTGGGGCTGAGCCTGCCTGGGGGCTGAGGAAGGGCCGACCTTCCCTGCCTCAGACCACCGCAGGCCAGGCTCATTCTACTCACCTTTCCCTGGGGACCGGCTGGCGATTAAGACGATAAGTCACTTGTGCCATTTCATCTCCATGGTTCGTCCCGTGAGGAAAGTACATATAGTTTTATTAACCGTTTTCCAGTCCAATTATTTAAATACAGGGTGACAAAAAGGTACCTATTTTTTCCATTAATTTGTGTAAGATAACATAATAGGAAATATAAAAATGGTAATTCTATCATATTTGTTCAATATAAGAATTGACCAGGTTGAAATGACACCTGCCTGAGTGATGCTTGGAATAGTCCATCTGGGAACTCGCTGCCCCAAGTGATACTCAGGGTAAACTAAGTGGTTACTGTACACTAGGTGTAAATCTAAACTTATCACAGACACGAACTCTTCTGTCCTCATGACGGCCCTGTGGAGTATGATCCTGATACTCTTCTCTTTTGGCCGCATTGACAAAATACCAGAGAGAGTGGCTTACAGACGACGAACCTATTTCTCTTAGTTCCAGAGGCTGCAGCCCAGGCCGAGGAGCCGGTGGACCCCTGGGGGGGTGCTCTGCTTCACAGACACCGTCTTCTTCCGGAGCCTCACCGGGTGGAGGGCGCCAGGTACCTCTCAGGGGTGTTTCTTTTCTGCTCACCCATTCATGAGAGCTCTGCTTTCATGACAACCGGCTCCCAGAGGCCCCTCTCCTAGTACCATCCCCTTGGGGTTAGGATTTCAGCATTTGGATTCTGAGGAGACATAAACCTTTAGTCAGTTGCATCAGTTTTACAGGGCCTTGCTGTAAAGTTGAGGCCGGCCTTGAACTTGACTGTGTAGCCCAGGCTAGCCTTGCTTCACCCCAAGGCATGACTCTGAGGTGATCTTCCTGCCTCAGCCTCCTGAGTGCTGGGATCATAAGTGTGCATAACCATGCCTGTCCTGTTTTATGTTTTTGAAGAAACTGAGGCTGGTAGAATGTAAGTGAAGTAGAGATGTTTGGTATCTGTGCTCTGCTGTTTCCCACCAGTGACTCCCGCTTTAAGGACAAAGGAACACATGGAATCTGACTTAGGAAAGCAAGGACAGACCATTAACAGAGGCCAGGCTTCTGGTCAAGCTGGGCTTCTGCCTGGATCCCGATGCAAGCCTTGGGGCAGCTGGAGAGGGGCTGAGAACCCATCTAACTTCCCAGTATTCTCTCACTGGGTCCCCGGGAGCCCACAGCAGAGAAAGCAGGGGCTAGGGATATAGCTCAGTGGTAGCATCCATGATCACTGTAGAAATGTTTGCAGCATTAGAAAGGTTTTGTTTTTGTTTTTTAATGATAGAGAAGCAAAATCACCATCTTGAAGATAAAACTCTCTTCCAGTGCTTATAAAAATCCCAGGTGGGAGCCAGGAAGCCTGGCTCTGGCTTAGTGTGTGACCTTGGGCAAGTCCCTGCCTTCTGTGGGCCTCAGGCTTCTCCTGAGGGCTTGGACACAGAAGAGGCCCCTCGCAGCTCTGACTTCTGTTTCTGGCAGCAGCAGAAGGGGCTCAGGTAGGCTGGGGATGCCCAGCTGACAGCTCCCAGCAGGTCACCACTGGGCAGACGCAAAGCTGGTTAACTGTCTTCATGGCACACACTCTCTTCCCAGGCTGCCTGCTTACCAGGCCATATGGTGCCTCCTGCTAGCCGGGCGCTGCCAGCAGCTCTGGGCCAGCCCTGGTGACCACGTGTCCTTCAGGCTCCAGGGAGGCCTCTCTGGTTCTGAGACCTGGCTGTCCTGGGGTAGAGAGCTGGGGCACTCAGCCCTGCGACCTCCCGGAAGGGACAGAGAAAAACGAAAGGGATGCTCACTCTCTTGCAGCCCTCTGGACACTGGCGTCTCTTGCTAGGCATTCGGGGTTCAGAAATGAATCAGAAAACCTATCAGCGCAGTGACTAACACAGGGAAGAAGGGCAACACTCCACTGCGGAATGCTCAGGACTGTGGGAGCCCCAGGGAGAACCGAATCCACGGCGGCAGTCGGGAGACTTCCTGGAGGGGCGTCACTAAAGGTGGATTCTCAGGGGCAGGGTTCAGTCCTTCTAACTCCTGTGACTGAATCCCTGTGGGGCTGGGGATGTGGTTCAGTGGCAGAGCCGTCGCCTGGGATCCGTGAGGTCCTGGTTCGATCCTCCCCACCACTAGAAAGTAAAAATAAAAACCTAATCCTTATAGACAACGCTGGAGAGGAGATATCGTTACAGATGGGGGGGCTCAGAGAGGTGAGTTCACAAGGACCCACAGGACAGCTGGTTCTGACCCCCGCCACTGTTCTCTGTGGCCAGTGGCCTGAGTCTCCTCCTGGCCTCAGACTGCTGGAGGCACTCAGGAAGTGGACCGCCTCCATGGCCCAGGGCTCCCATGTAAAGTGGTCTATCGGCCGCCCAAGCATTGTTGCTGCTGGGCACAGTGAAGCACAGAATGGCTGAAAACACTTGGTTTCGAAGCAGTGGAATGTGAGTCAGGCCTCCCTATCCGGCCAGGCCGGCACAGCCCTGCCTTCCTCCCGGCACAGTGATTACAGAGCCCAAGTGGCACCCTAAGGGGGAGAAACGGGGCAGTGGCTGGGATGCGTCCTGAGTGCCCTCCTTGGCCCAGAATCCTAGAGTGAGGATTCTGAACTCCTGGATGTGGAACATCTGTGCTTGAGGACGCCTAGAGTCCAGACTGCTCCGAAAGTGCCTACCAGGAAGCAGGGCAGGGCGAGGGTGAGGTTTCACTTTGCATAGGCTGGCAGGACCAGTAGAGATAGGGATGCACTTTCACTTACACCCGCAGCGGGAAGGACCTGCTTGGGGTCACACTGCAAGTCTGTCAGAGGCTCTTCCTCACATCTCAGAGCCTAACCACATGGGCCACACCATTTCCAAGACCACCTGACAGAAGGCAGGCAGGGGTCGTGCCAGGGTGCCCAGGAGGTGCTGCAAGCAGCCCCTCTGCTGTGCGAAGGTACACATTTATACTCCTGCCCCGTGCCAACACAGTTCTAGACTCCACTCTAGGCTCCTTCCAGTCCCCCACACTGCCGGGGGTATATTCTTCTCTTATTCCTGAACCAGACCCTGCCTTGCTCTTTTCTTCCCAGCTGTAAAATGGTCTCTAAATACCTCTCAGCTTAGCTTTCCAGAATCTTAGGCCCTGACTTCCTCGGGGACAGCGGCGGCAGCGGCTCTCGGGACGCTCAGGCCCCTCTGGGGACTGGGGAGAGGGAGGAAAGGATGTCGTCTAAGGCTTCCAGATCAAGGTCTAGGCGAAGCCTTTCCGCAGACGGCTTCTGCAAGCCAGGACCTGTGGGTGCTGAGCAAGGCCAGGCCAGGCCGGGGCGGGGCGAGGTCGGGCAGCCGGTGGGCGTGTCGCAGGGGGTGTGTCGGTGGGCGTTCCAGACCGCTTCGCCCCGCCCCACCCCGCCCCGCCCCGCCCCTGGACGTAGCCCCGGAGCTCGCGCCAGGAGCGGAGGGGAGGGGAGGAGCGCGCAGTTCGCGCGCCGCCTGCCCGGGCGGAAAGTTTTCCTGACGGAGTTTTGGCGACGGCCGAGCGGGCCATGGACGCGCTCAAGTCCGCGGGGCGGGCGCTGATCCGGAGCCCCAGCCTGGCCACGCAGAGCTGGGGGGGCGGCGGCCGGCACCGCAGTGAGTGTGTGCGCGACCGCCGGGCCGGGGTCGGGCCGAGGCGCGCGGGCCTCCCGGGGCGCCGGAGTCTGGCCAAGTTGGCGGGGAGGTGGGGCCTGACCCGCGCCGGCGTCCCGGCCCTGAGGGAGTAGGGTCGCCGGGGTCAGGTCGTGCTCCTGCTGCCTGCGCCACCTGGGGGAGGGCAGAGCCCGGGAGGAGACGGAGGTCGCGGTCCCCAGGTGCGGGCGGCGCGCGGGGGGGCGCAGGTGAGGAGAGGAGACCTTGGCCACCCCCAGTACCTCCCCAGCCCGCCGCCCGGGGCAGCTAGGGGAGGCCGGAGCTCAGCACCCTGTCCGGGGACGAGGGGTGGGCGCAGGGACTTGGGGAGACGCCTCAACCCTGCACCCCACCGGCGACAGCTGCGGTGGGCAGGAGCCGACGCTCCCCCCGGCCCGCCCCTGGAAAGACCTGGTGGGTGGTGTCATCTAACTCTCAGCCTCAGGTGTGAGCCCAGGAACGCAGGTTCCTACTTGTTGGGAGCGGCCCGCCCTGGGCTGTCTCCGGTCGCACCCCGAGCTATCTAGACTGCGACCTCTCCCCCAGCCGAGTCCAGGTGTCGATACTGGCTTTCAGCTTGTTTTTGAAACCTGTTTTCTTTTGCGTCTTCCCCCTGGGCTTCCGAAGTCTCTGAACGCCTAGGCAAACCGCAGACTCGCCGCCACCTCTGGGGGGCGGGTGCAGCTTGGAGCCGGGGAGCCGGCCTTCCTCCTGCACCCCGTCTCAGGTTACTCTCCAGGATCCCATCCCCTGGCACCTTCCCCTGAGGCCCGAGAACCCTAGTTAGGCAGGCCTGGGGCCACACAGGCTGATAAGGAGCCGAAGCGCAGGGCTCCTGGACACACTCCCTGGAACCTGCCACCCACCTGGGCTGCAGGCCCCTCCCCCCACACCACCCCTGTTCCCTCCTTGTCCGCTAGGGCTCCACCAGGGGAGCCCAAGTTCCCTGGTCCCAGGAGCACCAGCGTGTCTGGGCTGAGGGAGCCCGCCCCGCCCCTCCTCTTGCCCCAGTCTGCTGTTCCAGCTGTGGCTTCCTCCCAGCGCAGACTGGCACTGGGAGCCCAGCTAGTGCCTGGTGGTTGGGGTGGGGACAGGGGCCCGCTAGAGCCAGGCCAAGCATGCACCATCTCCCACACTTATTAACTCCCAAAATAGTCCCTTTAAACATTCGTGGGATGTGAGCAGGACTTCTGAGAATGACTGTCTCTCCCAGTGGAGGAACCCTGTTGTCTCAAAGGGCTGAGGGAGAGAGGGTGGGCGGGGCAGCCCTCCAGGGAAGTGGTTGTGAAGGGGAGGGAGCCCGAAGCGGGGAGCCATTTTGGACGCTGGGAAAGACTTTCTCTTGCCAGTGCTAGTCTAGAGTAAGTCACTTGTCCTCACCTGTAAAATGGGGTGAAAATTCTTACGTGGCAGGGTGTTAAGAAGATTGTTGATGATTACCTCCCTGCTTGTTGATGGTTTCATTCCCCGTTCTTGCTCCTGTCTGTGGACCTTGACTTACTGTAATAGACCAGATTTTGAGGGCTGAACCTTTCAACACCTGGAAGAAGCAGAGGAGTGGCCCTGCCCCTCTCCCACCGTCCAGAAAGCCAGAGCCTTCTTCTGTACCTTGAATGGCCTGTCTTGGTTTGTAATTCTGAAGCACAGTTCCCATCTGTAAGTTGCAAATAAGTGTAGTAACTGCTTCAGACTTTTGGTTGGGGGTTAAATCAGTGCATTTTGCCTGTTAGAGTCAATAACTGGTGACTACTGCATTTAAAAAAAGTGAGATTGGGTCTTGCTATTAATTCAGGCTGGCCTTGAACTTGTGGCAGTCCTCCTGCTTCAGCCTCCCAGGGCCGGGACTACAAGCATGAGTTGCCATGCCCTGGCTACTGCTTGTCATTGTGTTTTACAAGTGGTTTTTATTTATTTATTTATTTATTTATTTTTGGGTTTTTTTTTGAGATAGGGTCTTGCTTTGTAGTTCAGGCTGGCCCTGAGTTCACTATGTAGCCCAGGCAAGCCTCGAACTAGCAGCAGTCCTGCTACTCTGCCTCCCGAGTGCTGGGATTACAGGCGTGAGAGTCACCATGCCCAGCGTTGTGATATGGGCTACCAGGGGTTGAACTCGGGACCTTGCACTTCCAAGGGAGACTCTGGAACCACTGAGCCTAATTCCTGGCCCTACAAAGTATTTTTGCTTCTGTTACCTCATTTGCTCACGTGAGGTGACAGAATGAGATTATTACGATCAGATTCACTTTAGTGGTAAAGGAAATGAGTTTGGGAAAGTGGGGGTCAGAGACCCTGGCACAAGAGTTTCCAAGAGGCAGATTTCACAATTCTCGGTCCTAGGGACTCTGATGAAGAGACGAGTGGGGGGCAGGTCCCAAACCAGCTTCTGCTGGTAGCACCTGAAGGCAAGGAGGCCACATGCTAGAGTGGAAGCCATGGGATGTTGTAGGGATTAGAGGCTGGCAGCCTTGTTTGGGATTGTGACCCAGAGAAGCACTGGGTGAGCTGTCCAGATGTGGTTGAGTTTTGAGGCGAAACTGACACAGTGGAAATAAGATTAAGCTTCACTCCTGGTGTCTGTAGTGACCTGCTCCTCACCTGTCCTGTGAGATTAGCAGGGTGTTTTATGTGTGGAGAAACTGAAGCCGGACAAGGGCTGCAGCTTGACTGAGGTCACACAACAGAGCCACCACCCAGGCTTCTTTACGCAGAGCCTCCGGCCTTCTGTGTCTCATTTGTCTTGACCTTGAAAGATGGTTTTCTCCCTCTCCCACATACAGCTTTTTTCCATCTTGAGAATCTTAAGTATTTTATCTCAGTCCCTAGAGAAGGCTTTTCCTTTCTTCCAGTTGCCTGGAAGAGTGGTTTGCCCTGGGCCTTTAGTACCCCTGTTTTCACAGGTACTAAGGTTACTCTGACCCTCGGGGTCCTTTGTGGTTGTGTCAGTCTATTAGAACCCAAAGAAAAAGGATAAAGAAAAGGTCCCAATTCCAGTAAAACTAGTTTATGGAAGGTGGAGGAGGATCCATTAATTTACTTACAATGAAATAGTATAAATATTATACATAAGTAAAATGCCAGGCACTTATATGTGTGGCACTAATATGTTTTGTTGGGAATCTGGGAACCGTTGTATCTCTTCTGAAAGGACTCATACTCTGGAGGAGGAGTCAGGAAAAAGGCCAAGGCTGCAGGTTAATAGTATGGTTAAGGATGGCAGTAATGCTATGCAGAAAAGTAAAATGGGTCTGGGGACAGCCTCTTTGGATAAGATGGTGTGTGTGTTTTGGTTCTTCTAGAAGCAGTCACTGGGACAGGGATCTGAGTGCAAATTAATTATGTGGGAAGAGATCCTGGGAAATATCATTAGGACAAGTGAGAAGGGAAAAGCGTCCCAAAGAGTGGACATTATAAAGCAAATGACTACTGTGGACTATGGGAGCTTAATCTCAGGGGCAAACTCTGGGAGCCAGGGGAGGATAAGCTCCTCTGGGCTGCTGCTGTTGGGGGACTGGCAGTCCAGGCTGAAGACTGCTGGGAATGAGAGGCTTTAATTCCCTAGTCTGTATGGCATTAGTGATTGCAGAAGGCAGAGTGGCAGGGCTGGCAGCCAGGTGGCAACTGAGGATGTGATGCACATGGAGGAGATAAGGGAAGAGTTCTGACAGCACCACCTCTCTAAGAAAGTGACTTGGTGACACAGGTGAATCCAAGAAGGGGAGAACTCGGGAACCTGGGGACCTTACCTGGGGGCTGAGGCTTTGTTCTCACAGGTCTGGTGGCCAAGAGAGGAGATGAGGTTTGAGTCAGAGGCCACTCACTGCCCACGGAGGGTCAGGTTCTCTCCTTTTAGTCAGAGGACAGGGCATGAGAAATGGGCCAGTGGGCTGGAGGAAGGGGTGTGGGATTTGAGTCCTGGTGCTGTCATTGATGAGCCGTGGTCACACACCTTTGAGCTGCTTTATCATGAGGTAGAAGTGCCAACGTATCCTTCACTCTCCTCAGACAGTACTGTGCATGGTCCTGGGTACGTCAAAGCACTTTGCACTGACCACCAGCAGTGACCATAGCTCTCGCCCTGGTTCAGATGTATGTGTGTATGGAGGAGCTTGTTTCATCCTGACGGCAACTGTGCAGGGTGGGCACCATTGTAGTCCCTAGTTTGTTTGTTTTTGGAGACAGAGTCTTACTATGTGGTCTAGGCTGGCTTTAAATTTGTCTCCTCCTGCCTCAGTCTCTTCAGTGCTGGAATTACAGGCATGGACCACCATGCCCAGTCTCAAACTGAGAAAAATGTAGCCCAGGAAGATTGACTAACTATGAACCCCTAGGCTCCCCAGAGCCCATTATTTTCTCCTACAGTATAAGTAGGTGATTAGGAAAGTGTAGCTTTTGTGATACTTTTTTTTTTTTTTTTTGAGACGGGGGTTCTCATTTTGTAGTTCAGGGTGGCCTGAGCTCACTGTGTAGACCAGACTAGCTTCAAACTCACAGCAATCCTCCTGCCTCTGCCTCCTGAGTGCTGGGATTACAGGCATGAACCACCGTGCCTGGCATTGTGGTATATGGTACCGCAGACTGAACTCAGGACCTTGCAGTAGCAAGGCAAACACCAGAACCACTGAGCTAAATCCCTGGCGCTGTGATGATAATTTTAAATTTTATTTATTTATTTATTTTTAATGGAATTCTTGGTACATTGTATATACATCTCACAGTAACACTCAACATTGGGGAATTTGTACCAGTACATGACACAAGTTCTCATTTTTACCCATATCCCTACCCACCTTATAACCCCCCCATATATGTACGTATGTATGTATATATGTGTATGTATGTATGTTTTCTTTTTCTTTTCAAATCATATTTATTTCCCTTCATGACGTAAAAAATTTATTTTTTAAAACGATCTCAATAGCTTTAACTTCTGAAACTTGTCTAATACTTTTTTTTTTTTTTTTGAGACAGGGTCTTGCTTTGTAGTTCATGCTGGCCCTGAGCTCACTATGTAGCCCAGGCAAGCCTCGAACTCATCAATCCTCCTGTCTCTGCCTTCTGAGTGCTGGGATTACAGGCGTGAGCCACCACACCCGGCTAAATTTGTGTAATACTTTTACATCCAGAAGCTTTTGATGATGTTTCTGAAGACTGTCAAATAGATTAGAAACTGGGGATGCAGCTGCTCCCATCAAGGCAAACCTTGGGTCTCTGCCTGAGAGATTGTCACTCTGTGGCTTCTTCTAGGCTGTGCAAACCACCCCCCCACCCCGTGCTGGTGGAGAGGCTGCCTCTCAGCCCATGGGTTTTGCTGCAGTTCTGATGTCCAGATAACAGTCAGCTGGGTCTCCTTGGGGTGGCAGAGGGACACAGAGCTTCCCTGCCCAGCACTAACTGCTCAGTAGTTAGGAGGCACATGTTCATAGAGAGAAGTTAGACTGGGCATATGGTCTGTCCCCAGTTAACTCCAGCAGCAGATCTGTAAAATTGCAAAGTTGAAATAGCGCAGTCATTACCCACTGCAGGGCTGAAAATAACTGGGACCGGAACAGGGCTGTGACCTCAGCCCTGTATTTGCTTGGGGTACTCTGGTTGCTCCCCTGAAGCCTGGGACTTGCTGGGAGGGAGACGAAACCTCAACCCAGGAGCTGGAGTGCAGGCTGGCTGTATCCGGTTTGAGGTGGCCCAGTGGTGAGCAGGGCAGAGTGACAGGAAACCTCACGTGTCTGTCTGTACGGAGGCCCCGTGCTGGTTTCTGAAGGGAAGTTGGAAGCACAGAGACCAAATAGCTTGGTGGAGTTCAAGTCATACACACAGGAGCACAGGGGAAGAGGCTTCCTTCGAGGAAAGAAGCATCTTGGCGGGCGCTGGAAGATTGGTGGCAGGGGTTAGGCAAAGGGAGAAGCAAGTTGAGACTGTCCAGCACTGTCCAGCAGCGGTGTTCCTTCCTCTGACCACTTCCCGGGGAGGCAGACATGGATGGCAAGTCCACAGGAGAAAGACACCGAGGGGGCAGCTGCTTGATAGTGGGTATGCAGCTGCAGGAGGAAGAGGAGGTTCATGCTCAAGACAGGTGCCTGTGATGGACCTGACCTTCATCGAGTATGTTTCATTCATTATGTTACTTTCTTATCTTACCCAAGGGTCACAACAGCCCAGAGATACAGGTAATGTTGCCTCCCCCATTTTATAGATCAGAAAACTGAGGCTTAAGGGAGATAATTAACTCAGAAAAGTCAGAACTGGGATGCTAGGGTTAAGGCCCTTGCTCTTAGCAACTAGGCTGTATCACACCAGAGAAGACTTTCTAGAAGAGCTGGTTGCACAGAGTTTTGATCAAGCAAAGGGAAGAAGAGTGTTTAGAATAGAGTATTTGAGAAAAAGCTCTAAAGTCAAAACTGAATGTCCCATTATGAGGAGGAAGTGCGGAAGTGGGTGCTCCCAGGGTGTGTGTGCACTGGGGGAGAGGAGATAGGCCCCAGCAGTCCTTGCGGGGCCTGCCTGGAGTGGCTGGGATCCTCTGACTTGTTGCGTGACCTTGCACAGGTTGCTTCTTCTCTGCACCTCAGTTGCATCATCTGTCAGATGAGGGCTTTGGGTAGATAGTCTCTGGAGGCTGATGAATAATTTTCAGTCTACTAAGAGGCAGTAGAAACAGGGGAAGGGTCAGTCAGGGAAGGGAGAATGCAGAAAAATGCCAAGCATTTCAGAGGTCAAGGAGGACAGGGGAATGTTTTGACAGCAAAGAGATCACCAGAGACCTTGGCAGGCTTTGGTCCTTTGGAATGGAGGGAGAGGAAGTGGTTTTGGAAAAAGGCCAGGGAATGGCTAAGCCAGAGGAAATAAGAGAGTGGGGACAGGAAAACAGGGGAAAGAAGGATGTTTGCCATAGGGAAAGAATGGATAATGAGATGAACAAGGCCACCTCTGATTGATTAGTATGGCCTGCCCAAAGCCCTGGTTGAGAAGTAGAGAAATGGAGCAGCAGTCACTTAGCAATGTCTGCCAAGGACAGGCAAGGGGCCTGGCAACACTTAGTTGTGGTGTCCTTTCCTAGAAGGGTACCAGACTGAAAGTGCTGATCTAGGTGTCCTGGCTTGCAGCGAGGAAGTTTTAGGTATTTGGAAAACCCAATTCTAGGTGGAAGGCTATACTTCTGGTTGCCAGAAACTCTCTTTGACCTTCGGCTAGAATTAAGGTATTTTTTCTCAAGGTAAAATAGCCTGCCACTCATCAGAAGCTTGGACTTCAGAATCTTTTTGAGCCTTAGTTTCATCTGTAAAATAAGAATGAAAGAATGCCGGTTTGCAAGGTAGCTGTGAGTGTTTGACATGATAGTAGTAGCTAATGCTTTTTTGTTGGGTCTTTGTTGCCTGCTAGTTCTGATTTGCCCCCATCATGGTCCTGTTATCTTGTTTTCTTTGAAAACAAGATTATCTGATTTGCTCTGGGGCCTCTTGTCTGCTACTAGACTAGAGAAAGCTCAGGAACTTTAAACATTTTGAAGAGTCAAATGGAATATTATTATTATTATTATTATTATTATTATTTTGAGACAGGGTCTCTCTTTGTAGTTCAGGCCGGCCCTGAGCTCACTACAAAGCCCAGGCAAGCCTCGAACTCAGCAATCCTGTTTCTGCTCCCCAAGTGCTGGGATTACAGGGATGAGCCACCACATCTGGCTCTTTTTTTTTGAGACAGGGTCTCGCTTTGTAGTTCAGGCTGGCCCTGAGCTCACTATGTAGCCCAGGCAAGCCTCGAACTCAGCAGTCCTCCTGTCTCTGCCTCCCGAGTGCTGGGATGACAGGCATGAGCCACCATGCCCGTCATCTGGCTCTTTTTTTTGAGACAGGGTCTCACTTTGTAGTTCAGCCTGGCCTTGAGCTCACTGTGTTGCCCAGGCAAACCTTGAACTCAGCAATCCTCCTGCCTCTGCCTCCTGAGTACTGGGATGACAGGGGTGAGCCACCACGCCCGGCATTGTGGTATGCTGTGCTGGGGATTGGATTTAGAACCTTGAGTTTGCAAGGCAGATGCCGGAGCCACTGAGCTAAATCTCTGGCCTTGTTTCATGCTTTGCCCCTCTGAGCCTCAGTTTTTCCAAGCAGTATAACGGGACAGTGCCCACCTCACAAGATCACAGTAAGGATTCAGTAAGAAAATGGCATGATTTGCCCATGGCAGTTTCAGTGTTGAAGTTCAGTTTGGTCTTGGGATGTTAAACATGGCCAGGCTTAGCTCTGACACTGGCCAGCTCCTGGGCTTGGTTATGTGACCTGGGTTCCCTGGACTTGCTTCTATTTGCAGTGGCTGTGATACAAAGTGCATCTCATTGATTCTCCTGGGAATTAACAATGACATTTGATGAACGTTCGTTCTATACTAATAGTAAAGACAATCACGGCAGACCCTGGGGCCCTTAGCCAGGTTTTCCAAGGAGGTAGGCTGGTGAGAACTGGTGGGCCTGCCAGACAGGGTCTGAGGGCCACTCTGCCCCATCCTAGAGCTGCCAGAGAACTGGACGGACACCCGGGAGACACTGCTGGAGGGCATGCTCTTCACCCTCAAGTACCTGGGCATGACGCTGGTGGAGCGGCCCAAGGGTGAGGAGCTGTCGGCCGCTGCTGTCAAGAGGATCGTGGCCACGGTGAGTGTCCTGTCAGGAGCCGGGAGCCACAGGTGGGGCCGCCTTCTCTCTGGGCCCCCGTGGGCTGTCACCGAGCCTGCCCTGCCCTTGGTCTCCCTGCACTCGGCTCGGAGTTTCGCTGGAAGGGAACGGGCTCAGGGCCAGTGTCTTCCTCTCCAGCCATATGGCCATCGCCATTCCAGCCTCCTCTGCAGCTCAGGCGCCCTCCCTAAGTGTCAGTCACGTGCCGGCGTCAGGGAGGGTGAGGAGATTGTTGTTGCTCAGCCGCGTTTCCAGTGGCATGAGGGCAGTGTAGCCCGCTAGGACCAGAGAGCCCTGCCCCAGCTCTGAGTGAGCTGTGGGCACTGGGCCATTAATTCTGCTTCCCGTGGTGGCCCTGACCCCCCACGTGTGGTGCTGGAGCAGTCCGCCGAGGTGGGTCATCCTGCGGGGTTCTGACAGCCCTCCCGGCTCGGTGTCCCTGGGCGAGTCATCAGCCTGTGCGTCCACTTCCACGAGAAGGAAGATGGGAGTCCACCTTCTGCCTGGGAGGGCCAGCACTGGTGCTGGTGGACAGCAGCAGTGGTCCCCATTTTATTCCAGGAGCTGCTGGCCAAGTGTCCTTCCCGTGGCACTTGGCAGTCCTCTGAGCTGAGCCTCACTGGGCCTGCGTGGGTGTGGGAAGTAGCTAGGCGCAGCCGGGGGTGGGCTGCGAGTGAGGCAGGCTCCTCTTACGCCTCTCTGCCCCCAGGCCAAGGCCAGCGGGAAGAAGCTGCAGAAAGTGACTCTCAAGGTGTCACCACGGGGCATTATCCTGACCGACCACCTCACCAACCAGCTCATTGAGAACGTGTCCATTTACAGGTATGCTTGGCGTGGAGTGGTCCACAGCACTCAGACACGTGGCGGAGCAGGGCGTGTCCTGTCTGAAGCCAGGACCCCGGATATCTGAGTGACTGTGGAGCCTCACTTTCCCCGTGTGAAGCAGGCCGGGAGCAGGTCCTGCCTCGCCGTGCTAGTGCATGGCACCTGGTTCTCAGGGGGCACTCGCTGCACGGGTGACGCTCGCTGCTGTCCTCGTCACCAGCTGTAACAAGCAGCTGAAGCCTGTTGGAGCCTGAGCCCCCCTCACTCCCGCGTCTGTGCTCCTGCTGTGTCCCCTGCGTGCTGCTGAGTCACTGTAGTAGCAGACAGCATAGAGTCACTGCCCCTTCCTTCCACTGTGAGTGCAGCAGCCCAGCCCTGGACATCTGGCCGGGCATCCGCAGAGGCTTCTGATCCGGAGCCACAGTGTAGATGGTCTTGTCCAGGGTGTGCCCTGACCCTAGGGAAGCAGGTCCAGGCCTTGCAGCCCCAGGTTACCCCACTTCTCTCCTTGCTGGTCAGATGTAGTGCTTCAGAAGTGGAAGGGATCTGTTTTACAGATGAAGAAGCTGAGGCCCAGAGAGGGAATGAATGGCCTAATGGTGCACAGTGAGGTGGGGTCTGAGCAGGCCTGGGCACCCAGGGGGGAGCTCTCCCGGCAGGTTCCTTTCTCCGGGCAACTTTTCGCTCACTTTGTCCCCAGGGAAGTGGCTCAGCTTGAGCAGAAGCACAAGGACAAGCCCAAGATAGTAATGGGGTTGTGGGTTGTGTGTGTGTGGAGAGGTGTTTCAGTGTTTCGGGCTGTGCCTTTTTCTCACCTTTCTGAGCCCACTTTAACCAACATTTTTAAGTACATGCTTTGCTGAGGTCTGTGCCAGGTGAGGAATCTGCCTGAACCCCTGCCCTCCTGGACTTATATCTGTGAGGGGACAAGGAGGAGGAAAGGGAGACAGTATGTCCCAAGAGGGCAAAGAAACATGAGCCCACCTGGGGAAGGTTGGGCAGGCTTCCAGGGGAGGAGGCACTTTGCTCGGGCCTGAAGAACAGCAGAGTCTGGATTGTTGGTGCCAAGAGCCCGGGGTATTTAGGCAGCAGGCTGAATCCTGTGGGAGGGGAGGAGGCAGCTGGGGACATAGCAGCCCACTCTTACCTGGGGTGTCCTGCAGTGTTTTTCAGGTGATACAGTTATAAGTGGGGCCGCCTGGTGATGAGGATGAGCACCCCTAAGTGGTTCCACCCTGGTCTGCCAGCTCCTTGCTTGATGTTTAGAGATAGGGCAGGGGGATCACTGAGAGAATGAGAGACTGCGGGCTGGGGCTGAGGCGGTGAGTGAGCAGGGCAGGGGTGTCCTCACAGAGGGATGGTCGTGTCTCCCCTGGACCCACGGGGGCCGCCGGTCAGGTCATCTTCACACATTCCCAGCCTGGCTGCTGTTCCAGGGGGACTCCCTCAGAGTCTCAGTGACCTGGGAGAGACAGGGTGGGTCTCCTCTGACGTCTGGGCAGGTAGAGGCTGGGCAAAGAGCAGCAGTGGAGAGCATGGTGTCCAGCTTCCCCTTCCAGCCAGTCAACTCGGATCCTGTGGGGGCAGCGGGCTGGTGATTCTGGCTTCTGAAATCCCACAGGTGATTTCTTGTCCTGGTTCTGCCACTGCCAGGTCTTTAGCCTCAGATTCTGAAAAGTGGGGTTAGTAATAGACCTCATCTCAGAGGGAAGCTGTGGGAATTGAATGAGGCAATGTGTAGAAATTTCTTGACACTCTTCCCAGTTCAGTTAGGGTTCAGGTATTACTGTTTCGGAGGGTGGCTCAGGGTGGCACAGGAGGAAGAGAGGGAGATGTGCCCTCCTCCAGTCTTTACCCCCAGGCCCTTCTGCCTGGTTTGGGTCTCTCTCCCATAGATGTCCAGGATGTGAGATGGAGGCTGAGGCCAGATCTGTAGTCTCACCCTGGTGGACAGGGGACAACAGGCTTTAGGGAACCTGGAAGTTACCCTATAGCACCTCCCAGATGTGATCACACCCCATACCAGAAATGTTGACACTTACCACTTGCCTTTCAGGATCTCCTACTGCACAGCAGACAAGATGCATGACAAGGTGTTTGCATACATTGCCCAGAGCCAGCACAGTGAGAATCTCGAGTGCCATGCCTTCTTCTGCAGCAAGCGGAAAATGGTCAGTGGGGAGGGTAGAACTGCTTTCAGGGGCCTGTTTGTTGTGGGAGCCAGGACCAGAAGGGACAATCACTTAAGAATGAAAACCTATGAGACTCTCAAGTGTGTGCTGAGAGCTGAGGCACAGAGTAGGTCTGCCTTAGGCAGTCACCCAGTGGACAGTCTGGTTGTAGGCAGTGACCAGCCCATGTGTCCAGAAAGTGCTTGGGTTCCTTCCCCTCTGTAGAGTGATTTGCTGGATATCAGATGATTTTGGGTCTCCTGTAATTAGTACAGTCTTGGGGGAAATAAACTTTGTGGGTATTCATCCTTATAAATGGGAGACCAAAGTAACCCTGGATGAAAAGCGAAGGCCAGAGCCCTCAGGAGACTAGTTTGCTGTATGTATGAGTCAGCTTTGCTGTTTCTAGGACAAAACATACCTGACACCTGCACCATTAGGAGAGGTTTATTTATTTATTTATTTTTTTGAGACAGGGTCTCGCTGTGTAGTTCAGGCTGGCCCTGAGCTCACTCTGTAGCCCAGGCAAGCCTCGAACTCAGCAGTCCTCCTGCCTCTGTCTCCCGAGTGCTGGGATGACAGGTGCGAGCCACCACGCCCAGCTACACAGTCCCATTCTAATGCTAGGCTGGAGGCGTTTTCATGTTTAATCTTTACAACAACTGTCCAAGGTGGAAACTATTCTGATCTCCATTGACTGTCTTTAAAATTTTTTATTTATAATGAAACAGACTCTTAGAAAGCCTGCTGTCTTGCTGAAGATGGCAGAGCAGGGACAATGAATCTTTGAACCCACATTCCTCCTTCCTGAATAACAAGTTGCCAAGCGCTTCCTGTCATTTTGGGGCTGCTTTTTGACCACATCTAGCTGGTTTGAGTGAATGAAAGAGCTTGGGGATCTCTAGGCATCTCACTTGAATTTGGAGGCAAGGAGCTGGAACAGGTTAGCCTTTGATGCTTTTGTTTCTAAGGCCCCTGAGATCTGAGCATCTTGTGTGTAAAGAGGTTCTTGACATCTATTGATTTAGTATCAGCATCTGTTAACCTCTGTTAACAGCTCAGAGCCAGGTCCCCATGCACAGGATTCTTGGAGACACGGAGACAAGATCCTCTCCCCTTCCCTATCAAAGGACAGATTAAGAATATCACTACCATTGTGGAGCTCAGGCTTCCTGCTTTAGATATTATATAAGTTTCCTATGGCTGTCATGTCAGATGATCATAAACTTAGTGGCTTAAAACAACATAAATGTATTCTCTTACAGTTCTGAGGGTCAGAAGTCTAAAATAGGTCAGTAGGTTGTTTCTCCTAGAAGCTCCAGGGAATACCATTTCTTTGTCCTTTTACCTTCTAGAGACTCCTGCGTTCCACTTGCTCCTAGTTCATCGCTCTGTCTTCCATCTTCAGAGCCAGCAGAGTAGCATCTTCTGGTCTTGCTGATGTTGTCAAATTGCCACTTCTATTTCTGACTCTCGATCCCTCTCCAGGCCCCTGTGATGACACAGGGCCTGCTGGATAATCCAGGATGATCTGCCCACCTCAGGATTACTCTTAATTCATCTATAAAATCCTTCTGCAGGGCCGGAGGGTTAGCTCAGTGGTTCCGGCACCTGCCTTGCAAGCGCAAGGACCTGAGTTTGATCCCCGGTAACCACATAGAATGCTGGGTGTGGAGACACGCCCACCAACAATCAACACCGCATACTACAATGCCGGACGTGGTGGCTCACGCCTGTCATCCCAGCACTGGGGAGGCAGAGACAGGAGGATTGCTGAGTTCGCGGCGGCTTGCCTGGGCACCATAGTGAGCTCAGGGCCAGCCTGAACTACAACACGAGACCCTGTCTCAAAAGCAAAAAAAAAAAAAAAAAATCCTTTTGCAATGTAGGGTGACATTCCCAGGTTCCAGGGATTCAAAGGTTAGCCAGTGTCAGGGCCATAATTCAGCCTATTACAGAGAGGCATTGTAGGAAGAGCCAGACCAGATCGCAGCTGACGTGCCCCGTGACCTTGGATAAGATCCTGCTCTTCTTTGGGCTACTCACCTACTAGCAGAATGGCATCCAGAATTGTTCCAAAGGGCCCTTGTTTCTTTTGGCCACTTGTTTCTTTCTTGCATATTTAGTGTCACTGGCCATCCACCCAGGATTTTATGATGTCCCAGAGCCCTGAGCTGCAATGTCTTTTCCCCTGACAACCTTATCCCACAGTTGGTGACCCTGGTGTTGTCTCCTAGGAGGACAAAGACCTCCAAATATAATCTCATCATGTCACTGTTCTCTTTTCCTCCCTACTGGTGAGCAAGTGCTGGGCGGGGCAGGGTTGCTGGCACCTTGCTATTCCTGCAGGGTGGGCCTGGGTGGAGGGTGTTCCCCCTCAGTGGGGATTCTGGGAGTAAGAGAAAGGGGGAGCTGGGTCAGAGGGCTTTAGAGAGGCTTATGTGAAATCAGCCTGCCCCCAGAATGGAGGGCAATTGCAAGGAAGACAGACCAGCAATGCTTGGCCCCTGGCAGTTGGACTCTGTTGGGCAAAGGACAGAAAAGGGCCTTTGTGTCTCCTGTCTGGGGTCAGGCCTGATTGGCTAGATTGTGCCCTGTCCTTCTCCCTTCTTTGTGCCACTCGGCCTTGCCTCTGCAGGCCACCCTGGAAGATTCCTCTCCGAGAGACAGCCCAGCCCAGGGTGGTGTCAGTCCACCGGGACCTTAGCTCAGCCCTGAGCTGGCGGCATGAAGGTCTCATGGCCTGGCCTTCTTAGGGACGTGGATGTTTTCCGGACTCTGCAGGATTTCTTAGGAGAAAGCAGAAGGGAGATGTGTCCCTTGGCTCTGCACTGACAACTGGCAGCTGCCTCCACAGACACATGGTGTCACTTGCCCTGGGCTAAGCCCTACACTGGCACTGAGGACCGAGGGGACATGGACAAGTCTGTGGGAATCCAGAGGTTTTTGCTTAGGTCATTGTACCTCACTGGACGTCAGAAGCCCCCAGAGACAGAGCCTTGGAAGGATGAGTAATAAGTAGGGGTTGGCCCGGCCAAGAGGAGGTGGATGGCAGGTAAGTGCTCACCTGTGTGGGAATCACAAAGGCTCAAGATGGAGGACCTGAAGTCCTTGCTGGCGCATAGCAAGGTAGAGGCAGGATGGTGACACAGCTGGCACTCCTGCGTCTCCCTCTGGCACCTCCTCACTGGGGTCCCTGAGTGAGCAAGGAGCTTGAAGAAGGGAGGGCTCCTTCCTGCCAAGGAGACAGAGGGAAGGGGTAGCTCATCTCGGGGCCACCCAGCCGCCCAGGCCTCTCTTCCCTGGTCCTGCTGTGCACCAGCAGACTTTCCCTACAAGGAAGTGTTTCTACCTGCCCAGGAGGGAGGCCTCTAAGGTCACTTGGAAAGTAGAGTTGGAGGAGCTCAGGATTACCGCACAGGCGCAGGGCCTGGATACCCCTGCGTCCCCCTTGCCTGAGGGATAGGGCCCTGCCCATAAGTGGCTGGCCACATTCCTGGGGTAATCCTCAGGGATTCATACTTCAGGGTATCAGGCTGCTAGGGGCACAGCGCTGATTTGGTCTGAATAGGTGGACCCTGCAAGAGACCCGGAACAAGGGCAAGACATGGAAAAGTACACCGAATGGAAACTAGTCGGGGTGACAGATGCACAGCCGGAGGAGGCCCAAAGGGATGGGCTGGGTGCCGGCCTGGGCAGGGTGAAAGCTTCCGGAAGTTGGCCCGGCAGCTCTTCCTGTGATGTTGCTGCAGATCCTTGCAGCCGCCCGGAAGCTGGTCCTTCCCTGTCCCCACCCCCAGTCCCTGTTCAGCCTGGGCCTTCAGCCACCTGCACACGTCCACGTCTCCAGTTATATTTGGCTTCACTTACAGCTTGGGACATCAGGGCAAAGGGGAAGGAATGTATGCAAATCAACTGGCAGATTTATGCAAAAACAGTGTAAGTTTGTGTCCCCAAGTTCCCAAGAATAATGGTGTTTCCATATCCCTGCCACATTGGGTGACCAGCCCTTGCTTGGGTATAGAGTGATCTGACTCGGGCTGATAATTAGCCCATATTTTTAGTTCATGGGCAATTCTCAATGGTAACTGGGTCTATTAAACTTGATTCAGATGTGACAGCTTAAATTGTAAACAGCTGTGAAGAGTTTCATACTTAATTACCATATTTAAGTTTTGCCGTAGAGCACCCGTACTTCTATCAAAAATGTAAATGACGGAGACATTCAAATGAGATTTTATACTTTGTGAAGTTTAATTGGCACGGATCACTCAGCTTGTTTAGGGATTTAAAATTTTTTTTTAAAGAATTTTTGAAGGCAGTGGCCACAGATTCATTTCTCAGTTAAGTCGAGTGGTCTGGTGGAGGGGAGGGAATGGCGCCGAAGCTGGTTAGGTCAGAACTTCTGTGTTGGAGAGTCTTACATTTTGCTCTCACTCAGGGTTTTCAGAAGCCCGTGGTGTCGCTGGCATCAGATATGGCTACAAGCTGTGGGGCTTCCACTCCCTGAGCTGAGCTGATTAACTGAACTGGAGTCCCAGGGAGGAGGGTGTGGAGATGAACGGGGGCTGGGAGGTCTGGGCTGGCAGGAGGCCTCAGGAGTCCTGCGCCTTGGACAGCCGCAGTTCAGCCAGCACTGTTGCCGCCACTCTGGGGCAGGGATGGATAGGGACGTGACGTGGGCTAGAGCCACTCACGTGTGTGATGCTGGAGGGGGAGAGGTGGTGACATTTGAGAGGATTTGAAGGGGTGGATGGGAGTCTGAGCAGGGCAAGGCCAGTGTCCCCACACACGGGTTGGTTACAACACTGAGCAATTTTGATCCCTGACTCTCATTGACATCTTGCTCCGGAAGTGTATCAGCCACCTCCTCCCTTCCTGGGATGCCCTTATCAGCCCTTTAACCCTGCATAGCTCCAATCTTTCCTTCCCCTCCCTGGCTGGGCCCTTCTAACCCTGGCTTTTTTCCGTTTTCCGACTCCAGGGTCCCCAGGTAGTGTGTGAAGTCCTTGGGAATTAGGGAGGAGTTCTCTGAGGAAATGAGCCTCAGTCAGTTGGTTCAGGGAAGCCCGAATTGGAGGTGAATAGCCATTGAGGGGCATGGATGAGCGTGGGAGTTTACCTGGGCTAGAGGCCCAACTGCCTCTCCAGGATTGGGCTTCAAGTTAAGCCCCAGGCTGCCTTGATGACCTGGAGTGGGCCAGCTCTTCCTCATCCAAGCCTGGAGTTGACCCCGAGGAGCTGCCACGAGGAAACTGGAGCTCTGGCCTGGACTCCCCAGGCCTCCAGTTTAGATTTGCTCTTCCCTGGCTGAAATGTGCCCCTCCTGTCCCCACTTCCTGTTTTTCAGGCACAGGCTGTCACCCTCACGGTGGCCCAGGCCTTCAAAGTTGCCTTTGAGTTCTGGCAGGCAGCCAAGGAAGGTGAGTCTTTATTGACATCAAAGGTTGATGGGGGTTGGGGTGACAAATAATGCCCAGAGTCAGACCCGGCTGATTTCCTACCTTTCCCTGAACCCACCTTGTGATTTTGAACAGGTCCTCTCACCTGAGTCTCAGTTTCTCCATCTGAACAAAGGACATCGGCTATCTCTTTCCCCAGGGTACTTGTGAGGCTTAAGCAACATCTGCAGAGTCCTTCTTCCATCTGGAGATCTCACAGTGCCCTGTGGTTGAGTCTACCCTCTGGCTAGTGATTGCCGGGGGTAGGGATAGAGGGCTCTGATGTATTGTATCTTGATCCTACAGAGAAAGAAAAAAGGGAGAAAGCCAGTCAAGAGGGAGGCGAAGTGCTGGGCACCCGCCATGACAACACATCCTCCTTGAAAAGCTGTGAGTGTCGGGAGGGGAGGGCCCTCAGCTGCAGGGTTCAGAGCCTTCCTTTCATCCAGGGGCCTGTCTTTGGGCTGGGTAAACTTCTGGTGCTTTATTAAGTCAGTAATACACTCATTATAGATAAATTAGAGAGGAAAGGTTAACTTATTTTCATGCGTAGTTTTTGTCTCCGTCTCTGTGCACATGTATAAACACTGTATATGTATGTATCCTGCCGTGTTCCCTCTTTAGAAATTGACAGCTGTTGTAGATGTAAAAATTAGTCTCGGGTATCAGAGCAGACAGATTCTCACCTCGTGGGTACCTGACCTGTGCTGATAGGAAGTGTCAGATGGGGCTCTGGCTGGTCTGGTGACAGGCTGGGCAAGGCCACCTCTGAAGAGGGTGTTAGGAACTGGACAGCCCAGGGGCCACTCACATGAGTCAGAAGATGAGGCCAGAAAGGAAGTGGCCAATCTCCTGCTGATGCCCCCTCTTGACCCCTTTCACAGTGGTCGCCACTGGGAACCTCCTTGACTTGGAAGAGACCACCAAGGCCCCGTTGTCCACAGTCAGTGCTAACACCACTAATGTGGATGAAACACCGCGGCCTCAAGTCTTGAGCAGCAGCAGTGTTGTCTGGGTGAGTGACCCTGTGCCCTGGGGACCCCACGGGATCCAGTGGGCCTCAGCCAGATCTCTGGATGAGCTGAAGGCAGCTTCTGGGTGCAGGCCGTGGCACCGTGACTTGTGGGCCTCTGGGAGGACCTGACCCAGCCCAGCAGCACCCAGGCCCAGGATAGGGAAGAACAATGTCCTCTTTGAACCCAGGGCTGTGTCTGCAGCAGTCCCAGCTCCCAGCACAGCTGTCTCTTCACAATGCCCGGGCTCTTGGCCTGAGCATGCACAGCTCTGCCCACCACAGGACCAGCCAAAGGCTCCCTTGTTCTTGGCAGGGTAGAGTTTGCGCCTGACACCCCTCCCTGCTTAGCCAGCTGCATGAGGACCCAGGGACTGGGCTCTCGTCAGCCTGACCCCTGACTCCCTGTGACCCAGGGCAAACCCCCTTCACCTCTCTCGGCCTCCTCGGCTTTCTCATCCCCTCATTGAGAACCATGACCTCTGCTCACAGACCTCCCAGAGGATCCTGAACTCTTTTAATTTTTTCACTTAGAAATAATTTCAGACTGTTACAAAAATAGTGCAGAGTTTACGACAGTGATCAGAATCAGGAATTGAACATTGATACAACCCTGTTTTATAGTCTGCAGAGCATACCTTTCCCCAGTTGTCCTTTGTCTGGTCCAGGGTCTAGCACAGATTCATGGTCACTTGCCACATTGCTTTAAGTTTTTGTTTTTTTTTTTTTGAGACGGGGTCTCACTTTGCAGTTCAGGCTGGCCCTGAGCTCACTATGTAGCCCAGGCAAGCCTCAAACTCAGCAATCCTCCTGCCTCTGCCTCCTGAGTGCTGTGATTACAGGCGTGAGCCACCACGCCCGGCACTGTGGTATGTGGTATTGATTGCTGGTGTGCGTGAGTCTCCACGCCCAGCATTGTATGTGGTTACCGGGGATCGAACTCAGGACCTTGCACATGCGAGGCAGGCACTGGAACCACTGAACCAAATCTCCGGCCCAACATCGCTTTAAGTTTTAAGAATCTAGAACACTGAGGGACTCAGGAACTGTCAGGTTCCTCCCGCTGTTGGAGACAACCTGGGTGTTGCAGAGCCTGGCCTTTCTTGTGGGGACCTCACCCCTGCTGCTTGCCCGGTGGCTCTGGGGGATGGAGGAGGGGCCCTCGGCCAATGCTTTTCCACTGAGGTTCCTGCCATCGGTCATCTGCTTAAACTCGGAGTTTGAGCTTGGCTTTGGGAGGGAAGGAAAGGCAACTTCCTTCTCCAGCCTTTGCTTTTAAAAGGAATTTGAAATCCGTGGAAATTACCTGTCCCTCATTTTACAGGAGGAAAAGCTGAGAAGCCATGTTTTGTCCCAGGTGTCACAGGAAGCTAGTGACAGAGCTGGGAACTGAACTCACCTTTCTTCCATTCCTGCCCCATTGGGTCCGTGGGCTGCGAAGCTGTAGCTGCAGTGATGTTGGCCCCTCTGAACATCTCCCTACCTACACCTGCTTCAGGAGCCCTGTAGGTCCCCCAGGGCAGGACAGACCCCTGAGGTGATGCAGGATCCTGCTCAGAGCTCTCATCTCCTGCTTTGTTTCCCCAAGGAGCTGGATGATGGCCTGGATGAAGCGTTTTCTAGGTAAGTTGGGCCCTGCCTGCCCCTTCCCAGGGCCTCCGCCATGCCCGAGTGCAAGTCCCTCTGGTCGTCTTCCCTCCAGATCAGTAATCCCACCTCTGCTCGAATAGCTCACTGCCCAGGGAAGGAACCTCTTCCGGGTGGCCAGAGGTGTTAGAAAGCTCTTGCTCCTGAGCCCAGACCTCCTCTCTGCGGCCACTGTGCTACCACTGAGCCTTGCTAAACACTCTGCAGCTCAAGCTCATTTCTTCTTCCTCCACCGGGGCGGCCTCCGCTTGCTGGCTCTGCAGGCTTTGTCCCCTCCCTCTGTGCAGCTTGCCTTTGTGCAGGGACAAGGAGAAGGCAGTGCTCGGTTAAGCCCCTTGAGTGCTGTGTAGGGAAGGGTGTCAGGCTTGGGAGGGATGAGCAGGGATTTGGGGACGCCCCAGGGCGGTATGGTCCCCGTTTTCCCAGAGGCCATCCCTGGAGCCTGGCTGCCTTCAGCTTGAAGACACACTGCCAGGGAGTCTGTAGTCAAGGAGAGGCTTGGGCAGCTGGCTCGGGGTTCTGTGTTCTGGTGCCTAGTCACTCGGGGCCCCCTTTCCCCTTTGGGACTCACAGCAGCTCCCCACAGCCCTTGTGCTTCTGAGGTGCCACTCAGGGTTGGGTCTGTCAGGTGGGACAGAGCCAGGGTTTTGCTTTGCCCTCTTGGCTTTCTCCCCCCTTCCCTGTTTCCCTGCCTCACGATGCCTCTTTTGAAGAAAAGCTTTCATTTGCTTTTCTCAGATTATTCGAGTATCATGTGCCTTTTATTAACAATTTTAGAAGTCAGCAAAGCATTAAACAGAAAATAACAGCATGTTCTAGTCCCACAGCCCAGACTCGGGCCTGATTCATGCCGGTCCTGTGCGTGGACGTCGTGTGGGACCCACCCTCTCACAGTGTGTGGCCTCTGGCCTGTGTTTCAGCAGGCCCCTCTGCTGTTAGGCATTCCCACGAACACCTCCTGAGGGTGTGGGCCTCATTCACTTAGCTCGCCTCGTTCTTGTGGACGTTTATGTTGTCTCCTTGTTATGCTACTTTTTTGAGAAGCACACTGTGGAACACTTACAGCCGAGCAGTCTTCTTATAGCTTGACCAGTTCCCACGCTTGGCCAGCGGTCATGGCTTCTCCGTGCTGCCCTCTCTCCGCTTCCCTGGGCAGTTCCTGCCCTGGCTGTGCTTGGTGTGAGCACCCTGGCGTTTCTGGGGGTGGAGACAGGAGTGACAGGGATCCCAGTGCCGGGCCCACAGTTCAGGCCCCCAGGGCAGCCTGTCAGTCAGAGGCTGCACCTCTCCTGCCCACTCGGATGTTCTCTATTGCTCTGTGTCCTGCCCCTCTCCTGCCCTTGTCCTCTCCTTTCCGGCACTGGTCAGCCTGCGCTGATGCCTCAGGTCCCAGTGGGTCTGTACCCAGACTCTAGGCTCACACAGCTCTGCCTTCCAGGCTGGCGCAGTCGAGGACGAACCCCCAGGTCCTGGATACAGGCCTATCAGCCCAGGACATCCAGTATGCCCAGTGTCTCTCTCCTGTCGACTGGAACAAGCCTGACAACGGTGGCACTGATCAGGATGACCTCTTTGGCTTCTGAGGGCCTGGGGCCAGAAGGACACAACCAGCCCAGACATGTGACCGACCAAAGCCATTTGTGGGGAACCAGCTCCAGGACCTGCCAGCTTCCCCTTCCGGCCTGCAGTAGTGTCAGCCTGGAAATCAAAGCTGCAGCCAGTCAAGCAGGAGGAAGGAGAGAGATTTTTTTTAACCTGCTGTTTCTCTAGGAACTGAAAGAAGCTTTGAATATTTATTCAGTGACTCCTGGTCTGCTTGGAAGACAGTTTTGCATCAGGCACGTAACGGACGCAGTGCTGTGACTGGCCTCGTGCTCTTTCTTTTCTTCGGCCAGGTCTGCTCTCTGTGGGTGTCAGGACAGTGGACCAAAGCGTTTCTTGTCCCTCCTACTTTTTAAAAAACTGGATTTCCCTGAGGACATGCCCACTCCTGAAGGAAAGTAGCCGGAACCCATCATCTTCTGAGCTTGGGGAGGTCACCACCTCTGGACACGCCTGGGCCTCCGCCCTGCCTCCCTCTGGGTCCAGCAGGCCTGGCTCGAGCCTGAGCCCTGGAGCTCTCGGGGGGCAGCCCTTCACCAAAGATAGCATACCGCTTGGCACTTTAAAACATACAGCAGACATAACCCTAGTGGCTCCTTCCTTCCCGAAGGGGTCCAAAGTCCCTTTGGATGGTACCCACCTGTGCTGGGGCCCAGTGTGACAGCCTGCCATGACTTCCAGAGTCTGACTACAGCTGGCAGGATCAACTCTCTGTGACTGCCCCCCAAAACTTCCTGGGGTGATGTGTGAAAACTATCACCTAGGTTCATGCAGGAATATTTGTAGCCATTTCACAGATGAAGAAACTGAGACCACGCTTATAGAGAGGGTGGAGTTGAGTAGAACCCAGAACTGATGCCAAAGCTGCTTTCTCATGCTGCCACTTCTCATAACTCACACCTCCTTTTTTCTAGCTTTATTGTCCTCCCAGGAACCAAAAATCCCCAGCTATTTTCTGACCAAAATGTGTTTCATAACAAACCATCTGGTGCCTTTCCACACAGAACTGGCACAAGCCTCTGTGCCCTGCTGGCTTTCTCATTGTTGATTTCCGTGAAGATGCAAGAGTTTGAAGTCTCCCGAATCCAAGGGTGAAACAAAATCCAACTCTGGAGGCATCACGCTGTTCTCTTTCCTGACACTGTGGCCGGGCAGGACATCCCAGCAGCAAGCTGTCCCTAGGATCTCTCCTCCTCCTCCTTTCCTCCCCGCTTGGCCCTTGGGCTCTCACATCCTGAGACCCAGCCCAGCCTGGGGCGTCTTTCCCACCCCGAGGTGTCTCCCGCAGCCTGGTGCTGCACCCTTTATCTGAGGGCCTGCGTTAGAGCGGGCCTGGAGGAGGAGGTCGCAGGGCCTTCCTCAGAAGGAAGGTGACCTCCTTACCCTGCTCAGCTCCTGTGCCCCTGCGCCCCCTCAGACCTTGGTACCGGCCTCTGTTCATCAGGACAGCAGGGCTGGACAGGACACAGGCTGCCTGGCACCGGGCACTGGCGGGGCTCCTGTGTTGTGCTGGCCACACTGTGGCCTTCGCTGGTCTCTTGTTGACAGCTGTCTGTGCTTCCCGCCTGTCAGCAGCCAAGTCCTGTGCTTTGCTTTGTGATGCTGTAAAGGGAGGCTAATGAGGAAAAAAAAACCCCAAATAATAAATGTTCTCTTTTTGAAATACAAGCAGCATTAGATAGAGTGGCCAGAGTACAACAGCCAATGGCTTCTGTCCTGTGTTGATGGAAGTGGAAGTGACTACAGACCCAGATGGACAGCACGCCAAGAAGCACCCCACAGTGCACCAGAGCAGGGATAAGGGTCTCAAGTCCCCCGTTCACCCTGCAGACGGTGTGTGTGTGGCGAATTCACCTCTGGACGACTTAGATGCCGGCAGTGATCCAGGGTGTCAGCACAGATAAGGTCCCTGAAAGCTGGGGCCAGCGTCTGTGGACCCCCAAGTGCCATGTGGAGGGTACCGTTTTCATCGCATTCTCCAATGACTTGTGACGTGTTCACTTGTTAGATTTACTCTGCTCCATGCAAACCCCCCTTGGGCTTGATGCTGGGCCTGAAGAGGTGCAGCTTTAAGGGTGGTGTGCAGTCAGGGGTGTTCCGGGCCTTGGGCAACCTGAGGCCCAGTTCTGGCTCTGCCATGTAGGGACTCTGACACTGGATCGATTACTTCTTTCCTTGATCCTTATTTTGCCTTCTGTGAATAAGGCACAACATCCTTCCTTCTGCCTCCCGGTGTTTGCGTTGTTTGTAGAATGGACACTCACATGGCTTCAAGTTACCTGAGAGCAAAGGAGAATTGGGATCATAGTGTTTAAGGAAATCAGAAGCCATGACAGCACTATACTAACCAAGTACTTCCGGCACCCCCCCCACCCCGCCCTGCTCTGCGGAGCTCCTGACCAAGCTCTCAGTGTGCACACTGGGCCCAGAGGCCGTCAGTTCCCCTAGTCCTGAGGGCTCCAGGCTTGGAAGGGAAGGCAGTTGCGACCTGGTACTTCATGGGACCACAGCCCCCTCACATGCCACTTCTTGGTCTCTAACGGGGTCTGTGGTCAAGCTGCCGTGGCCTCCTGTCCACCTGTATAGCGACACCGCTGCAAGGCTGTGCTCCTCAGGTCTCCCTGGCTGCTGTCCAGGGACTCCTCAGTCCCTGCCGGTTCCGCAGCATACAGGGTCTCCCTGGCTGCCATCTCTTTATCTCTTTCTAACCGTGATATTTGAGAGGCAGAGCCCTCTGATGTCAGCGTTGGGCAGACTCCCTGTGAATTCTGAGTGGATCACAGAAGCCTAAGAAATTCTCTCCTTTCTTTTTCCCCCTGGTAATCTGAAAAGACACCCAACAAGTTCATCTTTCGGTTTAAATTTGGCCAGTGTCTTTAGTCTCCGGATGTCTCGAATTATGAATCCTGAGCACCCGCCGTCTGCTCTTTCATGCATAACGGATGGAGCAGGAAGAACAAAGTTGCCTTTCAGATTTGATGTGACCTTCAGCTTCTCTCCGAAGATACTGGGTTTTCAGGAGAAATCATCCCAATTAAATCTCTCTGAGGGCTTTTTGACAAGCTTGGTTGAGTAATCAGGGCAAGCTCTGTACCTGGGGTGCTGCCTTGGACCTGGTCTGCACCCAGCTTTCTGCTTAGCCCCAGGTGTGGATCAGAGCAGGTGGTGCGTGTGTTTATCGGGAAGTGACCTTTGACCCCATTAGTCCTTTAGAGTCAGCATCAGTGTTGCCAGTCTTAGTAGTCACAGGTAGGTGGTCCTGGCCCCCGTTTGGGGGTGGGGCAACTGAGAGTTGGGGAAGGTAACTCATAGCCAGTCGGAAGTGGCCCTGGGATTCTGACCCCAATCTGTCTGGCTCCAGAGTGCTCCTCTCATAAAGCAGAGGGCACCCGGGCCAAGGAGCCCTGCCCTGCTGTGCTCACAGCAGCCCCAGCAATGAGCAGCATGGAACCTGGGAATGGCTGGCAGTGCCTCCTTCACAGGGAGAGTCAGGGCAGGGACCAGCTTCCCAGGGCGACCAGTCAGGACCTTCCCTTCTCCTCTCAGGGGCTGTCCTTCAGACCACTCCCCTGGATATGCCCAGGTTAGACTCCAGGCCAAGGCTGCATCTCATTGTGCCAGGCCCCCATCTTGCTGCCAGCAGTGTCATCCAGCTTGCCAATGTGAGAGACATCAGTGTGAGCCTTGGGGGCCCTTAGAGCAGGAAGGCCTCCCCTGGGAGTGGAGGTAAATGCCAGCTCCAGAGTGGGGAGGAGGGGAGGGCACCTGTGGACACTGGCAGCATCCATAGCCCATTTGAGCTCCTGCAGTGACAGCCTAGTGGTGATGTTGGCCCATGGTAGAGATAGTGACACTGAGGCCCACGGAAGTCACTCAACCTGCCAGCCTTACACAGCTGCAGCAGGCAGGCCTGGAATTCAGATTTCTTGTGCTCCTTGCCCCAGAGTGGCCCTGTCTCCTAGGTCACTTGGAGCATTTGGATAACACAATGACCTTGCTCGGGAGCTCCTGAGGCTGAGGAACAGCCTGGTGCCAACACGAAGCTGCCGGCTGTCTCTGCTCCCAGCCCAGACAGAGGTGGGCTAAATGAGTCCATGTTGCTGGACAGTAAAATTCTGATCGCAGCTGCTTGGCCGCCCGGAAGGCTGACCCCTTCGTAGTCCGTGGGTGCCTGGGAAGAGCCCTGGGCATGCGGTAGCCCTCATCAGCAGGATACCGAAAGCCAGAACTGAGGAGCGATGCCTGATAGCAGGGTGGGGTCTCGGAGCAGAAGTCCTCCAGCTGGGCCTCAAGGCAGAGGAGCAAGGCTGGAGATGGCCTTTGCTAGCATGGTTACCTGGTGGAGCCAGGGCCTGTGTTTGATCACCCCCACGGCCCCAGTGCCCTCCTGGCATAGCGTCTGGCCCTCGCTGCATCAGCTCAGTAGAAGGTAAGACCAGCCTGGCCTCCTGAGAGGACTCGTAGAGAGGAAGGGCGGCCCCTGGCACCTGTACAGCTCTATAGTTTGCCTTGTGGGTCAGCAGACCCACTGTCCAACACGCCGTCCCATGCACGCTGGGCTTAGCCATTCAGGGTTTCTTACAGCCAGGGGGGTCCTGTGTCCCCAGTTGGTCTGGTTGGTCCATTCTTCTGCCCTGATCACAGCTTGGCTTCTACAGTGCTTTCAAAGCCAGATTTGAGAACACTCAGTGCTAGAAGAGCCCTTGATGGCCCTTCAGCCCCCCTTTGTATACAGCTGGAAACAGACCCGCAGAGAGACAGGAGTTCCCCAAGACTCAAGGGAAATTGAGAGGCAGTGCTGAGCTGTGTGTTGTGGACGTCATGCCTTGTCCTCTGCTGCCCGTGGCCGAGTGTCCTGTGCACGCTTCATGAAGAGGGCCTCGGGCTCGAGGGAAGCGGGGCTTGCGGGGAAGTGGAAATGATTAGGGTAAGAGGCTGGAGAAGGACCTCGGTGAGCCCTTCAGCTCGTGTCTGCCCTCTGGCTCAGCCCCGGAAGTCCTGCTTGTAGTTCGGGCTGCCGCCGAGGCCTGGAAGGCGGACCTGCCCGGCTCTGCCACCGGCCAGCAGGGCTGGGCCCGAGTCCTGGGTTCGCCACTCGGTCGCCTCCTACATGACTCAATAGTCTGCTGTTTGTTTCCTCGTCTGGTCTGTGCGATAGGGTGATGACATCTGTGTGAGGAGTCGTGGGGTGACCGAGTTCACGCTCCCGCTGCCCTGGGACACGCCCATTCCACAGCTGTCACTGTTCTGGGGGCTGCTGTATGCGTGGGGCAGCGGAGGGGGCTACCCCACGGTAAGGCCCAGCCGGGGTGGCCAAGCCGGGGGGCGTGGGGGACACAGAACCTGCGCTTGGAGCTTCTGCTCCCACATGGCCCGGGTGCACATGGGCCCCAAGCCTGACAAGCGGATCCTTGGGAGAATGCTCGAACCACGCTGAGCCGGGAACACATTCCCCTTCGGCGGTTTCCATCGGAGGCTTACGGAGAATCATGTTCTGGGTCCCTGGAGGGGTCCTTGTAAGGGACGGGGGAATGTGACAAGGCTGAACCACCAGCAGCCAACTGTTACTGCAGGTGGAAGCTTGCAGGCGGGCGGGGTGTGGGCGCCTGCACAGTGGCTTGAGGGCTCTGGCCCTGAGATGCAGACACCCGGGTGGGGCGCTCAGGGGAGGTGGGGGAGCCTCCCATGGGATGGGGGCATATTCAGGGCCACGGGTCAGCTCATCCGGCCCTGAGATCAGTGATGTGAGCCCTGACGCTTGGCCCCGGAGCGACCTGACCACACCAGGACTGGAGCCCGGGCTGGCAGCGCTCAGCGGCCCGTGCTGCCTCCACAGCCTTGACTGAGCTCCGGCCTCCGTGTCCTACGTGCCTGGAGCATGGCAAGGACCAGAATGCGTCCTTCCGCCCCGTGGAGCTGGTGCTGTACTCGTGGGGGATGACAGACCTCCCCTTCACACTGGTGCGAGGAGCATGTGTGGCATCAGCACCGTGAGGGAGGGAGGGACAGGGACCCGTGGGACCCGGCCGCTCATGTAGGGCGAGGCTGGCCTGGAAAAGAGCAGCTGAGGGGGAGGAGAGAACGGTGCAGGCCCCACACAGGAGGGCCGGACGCAGCTCGGTGGGTCGCTGTGCTGACTCCTGAGACCCCAGCAGCCCTCCAGGCTCAAGAGCAGGAAGCTTGGGGTTGACAAGGGGCAGGTGGGCAGCCGATGAGGGGACAGCACTTCCCAGCAGGGGGCATCTGGGTCAGCGGAGGAAAAGCAGGTGTGTACCAGAGCCTGGGTTTGGTGGTGTCCTGTGGGTGGGGTGGCTGTGGTCTGAGGGGGGCTCGGGCGTCCTGTGTGGTCCACGGCCTGATGTCCCTTTTCAGAGCCAGCTGGGAGCGGGTGCGTTGCAGGGAGCGGCCGATGGCACGGAGGCCTGGATGTGTGGCCACGGGGTGTTTGCCCTGCCCTGTCCACGGCTCACTCTCATCCCTCACAGCCCAGGGGGTCAAAACCAGCAGGTGTCTGTTTCTTGGGGCCTGGGTTGAGGTGGCCCCCTGGAGGTCTCCAGCTGCTGAAGCAGGCAGGTTTCTGCCGCTAACCCTAGATGCAGGATGCAGAGCTCAGGGCCTTTCTCTCCTGAGTCCCCAGGTTGGGTCATGGCTCTCGCTATCTGTCGGAAGACTGTAGCATTGGGCCCTGCTGGTCCTCCGTAAGAGCAGGGAGACTGGGGGCCTTTGGGAAAAACCAGGATTTCAGCACTGTGGAAAGGGCACAGTTAGACATGAGTAGGACCTGGGTTCAAACTCCACTTTGGTCACTTGCTAGTTCCTTAACCCTGGTCGCAGAATACCTCAGTCTTCTGACCTGTGGAATGAGGAGCCACCATGTTAACTGTTACATGGGGCACCCTCATTTCATCCCCTGAAGTGGGCACTGTTTCTGTTTTGCAGAAAGGTAACTGAGGACCAGAGAGGGGAAAGTACTTGCCCAGAGTCACTCAGCTGGGAAGGGGCAGAGCCTGGACTTGAGCTGAGACAGTGGATGTAAAGCAAGGAGCCTGACAGGAGGTGGTTGGTCAGAGGTGGCTGTTATTACTGAGGCTCCGAGAGACGAAGTGACTTCACCCAGTGGGAAGAGGCGGGGCCAGGACCCAAGGCCAACCCTACTTGCCACACCGCCTTCTCTTTCCCAGCAGCTCCTGCTCCAATCTCCGCTGCCATCTGTTAGACAGAGGTGGGGCCCAAATTGGGGTGGAATTTGACAGAGTTCACACGGGAGACCAGGGGATTTTCTTCCTCTTTGGAGAACACAGCTGAGAGGCAGAGACTCTCCGACAGTTAGAAAACCCTTCTGTGGGTCTGGATCCTTGGCTGTCTGGCCTCACAAGAGGTGCCAGAGGCTTCCAGACTGGCCCCAAGGCATGCACCATGCGGGCTGCCTCACTGTCCCTAAAAGCGGGGGGCCTTTGGTCTAAAGCAGGAAGAGGCAGGGACTTCTGGCCAGGGGAGGCCTTGGCTGGGCTGTGGCTCTCACATGGCCACGTCCTTGTGTGGCTGTGGGGTACAGCTGCTAAGTCACTTCTGTGTGGCAGTGTTGCTGGTGCCAGCTGCTCCACTGCCCGAGAAGGATCAGGAGAGAGCACGTCTTGAACGCCATTTATCGGAATAAGTTTGTCGATTCAGCTCATTACACTTAATTAGAATTATTTAATTAGAATCTTAATAAAAGTAAAGCAGGAAGGAGGCTGAGAGTGGAGGTAAAGAGATCGTGCTGAGCGTGTGAAGTAGACCCAGCTGGGGTGGCGGAGCGGCTGCCGGGACACTTGCCTGGAAGGCTGGACAAGGCCTCTGCACGTGAGGACCACCAGGACCCAGGGCCAGCCTGGGCTCACCCACGGGTCCTTTACCTGGTAGCCCCTGTGGCAGCCCTGGCCCGAGGGCTCTGGGCACAGGGAGCAGGGCCTGTTTCTAGCACGTAGGGAACTTGGCTCAGGAAGAGAACAGCAGCCAGAGGGCGTGAGGTCCGGTGTGGGAGGCAGGGGCTGTGACAGCTAGATGAGGGCGTCTGCCCGGCAGGGCCTTCTGGAACAGGATGTCTGGGCACGGACTGGAGCCGGGTGGCTGGTTGGTGTCCCAGCACCACCACAGTAAGTTACCTTGGCAAGTTATGCCACCCTCAGAGCCTGATTTTCTCATCTATAAGCAGGGTTATACTGGAGCCCACCTCTTAGCAGAGTGAATGTGCATTAGCACATGGCGAGAATCCTGGTGCTCGGTGGGTGCCGCTTGCACTGGCTGTGGTGACTGTTACTCCTGCCCAGTGCAGGTGTGCGGGAGGTGGTTAGTTACACAGCCCCGGGGAGCAGAGTTACTGGGCTGGGCGCAGCTCGGGGGTTTGGAGAAGCTACAGGTGTGTGTGAGCCGTCCTGAGAGGGTAGGGTGGCACTGTTGCCGCCCACCCGTTCTTTGCTCATTGCCCAAAGAACCTTCATTTTGAGGAGAGCCCTTGCTCTTCCGGAGACGCTGAGCTCAGTCTAGCTTGGGGAGGATCAAGCTGAGCCTGGGCCAGTCAGGTAGCACAGGGAGCTGGTTCTCAGCTGAGGCTAGTGAGCGGGGCCTGGTTCTGTGGGCAGGGCCGGGTCTTGGCTCCTCTCTCCTGGACACAGAAGCTGGTGGCCCGTGCCATCCCCTCAGGGACCCAGATCTAGGCCCAAGCTAGGAATGCACTGATGTACCACCTCTCCATTTAGAACAGAACAAAACAAAAATGCACATTTGTAGTGCTTGCTGATTCCCATGATGGAAACATGGCAACCGTGGCCAGTTTCTTGCCACCAACATGACACGGAACATGGAATCAGGATACACAAATCAGTCCCTGCGAGCCAGCCCAAGTTGGCATCACCATCCCGTGGAGGAAGCCAGCCCGGAGAACTCAGAGCTGCAGGAGAAAAGCAGCTGCACGCTGACAGCGGCCGCCCGTGCCAGGAGCCGCCCACCTGGGCCTGCACTTGTGCAGCTTTTTGTTACTTGCAGCCAAATGCATCCCACATGCTGGAGAGCAGCAGCGGGAGGGAGGAGAGGACCCGGGCCCAGCCTGGAGGGGCTGTCGGCATTCCAGCAGCAGGCAGGGAGGAGGAAGAGGGCGGCTGGGAGCCCGGCAGCTATTAGAGTTTGGCCATGGAAAGGATCTGATTTTGCACTGGGCTTTGTACAAACCATCCTGCTGGAGAAAAAGCGGAGGGAATTTTTAGCCCCATTCGACAGAATTTTCCTGGGTTCAGTCTATGCCTTGAGCCAAGAACTTAGGGATCTAAGCTTGTCCTTTCTTCTCATTGTTCAGTGGAAGAGGCATCATCATCTTCAGCATCTCCTGGCCATTCGTTGGCAGCTTTCACTCAGGCCCTCAAAGCTCTGCCTTCAGTGGAAATTTTTTCCAGATGGCCAGAGGCAATTGTTTAATTAATTAATTAAATGTAATTTAATTAGCTGTTTCAGTAGTACCTAGCACAGGCTGCTTGATTCATATCCCTGGACACAACTGGGTTTTCTCTGCCTCTGGCCCAGGTAGACCAGATGATCTTTTTCCTCGTCTTGCGGGGCTGTATGTCCTCCTCTCCTCACAGTCATTTCCAAACTGGTCAAGTTTCTTGGTTAAAAAACAGTGGAAATGGACTAATTTAAGCAGAACAAGAACTTACTGGAAGGACACCAAGTTGCTCATGGAATTGATTGGAGAAATGGGCTGGGAGAGAGGACAGTCAAGGCAGGACGGTGGCTCGGGGCACAGGCAAGGTGCTCCTGCAGGAAGTGTCTGGTTCTGCTTCTGCAGTAGAGCTGCCCTTTCTAGACCTCAGCAAGACCACTGCCCCCATGCATGACTTCCACTGACCTCTGTGACACCTTCTATCCCTCAGGCTCAGGGCAGGCTCCTGATTCGTAGAGGCGGGTAACAAAGGTCAGCTTTTGAGTTTGGAGAGCAGAGCTACCTTCCTGTCCTTGGAAGTTTGGATGCTGAGCAGGGGGAAAAAAAAAAAAAAGCACCAAACCCAAAAAATGAGCAAACACTCATCTGAGCCAAACAGGTGGCGGTATTTTTCCTGCTCTGTCCCAGGTTAATCTTGGCAACAGTCTTGGGAGGTGTTACCACTTGATAGGTGGGAAACAGGTCCTGAGTTCCTTGGTCAGTTATCACCTCAGCTGTGGGGCAGCAGTAAGAACCAGGCTGACACCGTGAATGTGGGGTAACTCTGGAGCAGTCACCCTAACTTTGGGCTGATCTCAGCACTGGGCCTCAACAAGGCAGGAAGGGCCTGTCCTGAGTTCTTCATTTCTTTTTTGTTTGTTTTTCTTGAGACAGGGTCTCACTTTGTAGTTCAGGCTGGCCCTGAGCTCACTGTGTAGCCTAGGCAAGCCTCGAACTCAGCAATCCTGCCTCTGCTTCCCTGGTGCTGGGATTATTGGTTTGAGCCACCATGCCCAGCGCTGTGGTATATGGTACTGATTGCCGGTGGGCATGAGTCACCATATCTGGTATTGTTGTATGTGGTTACTGGGGATCGAACCAGGGACCTTGAGCTTGCTAGGCAGGCGCTGGAACCACTGAGCTAAATCTCCAGTTTAGTTTTACCAATTCTTTTTTTTTTTTTTTTTTTTTTTTTTTGAGACAGCGTCTCGCTTTTGTAGTTCAGGGTGGCTCTGAGCTCACTGTGTAGCCCAGGCAAGCCTGGAACTCAGCAATCCGCCTGTCTCTGTCTCCCGAGTGCTAGGATTACAGGCGTGAGCCATCACGCCCGGCACTGTGGTATGTGGTATTGATGGCTGGTGGGCATGAGTCTCCACGCCCAGCATTGTATGTGGTTTCCGGGGATCAAACTCAGGACCTTGCACTTGCGAGGCAAGCGCTGGAACCTCTGAGCTAACCCTCCGGCCCAGTTTTACCACTTCTTGACAGTCCTACCCTAGGCCTGCATGGTAGGTCCTGGGCTAAGGAGGTGCCATTCTGGAGACCGCGGTAGTTACAGCCAGGTCAAAAAATTTCTTACCAAAAGCCAATGGCATGTAGGGAACATATGTTTTCTGTCAGACCCTAGTATGTGGGCAGTCTGTCATTCTGAGGAGGGGCCCACTTTGAGGAAACTCAAAGCCCTGCTGAGTTCCATGGAAGAGCAGTGTGGGCGCCCACTCCCCAGCTGGGAAAAGGTGGGGGTACCTGAAAGAAAGGAGTCAACAAAGCCCAGGCACAGAGGTAGGGCCCGCCTGCTGGTGGCTCAGGGCTCCCTCATCAGACTGGGAGCTTCTCTCCTGGAAACTCCTATCGGCAGAGCTGTGTGTCCTGCGCCCCATGACAGGCTCCTGTGTGTAGGATGGCATCTCCCACGCTGGGCTGAGGCTTGTCAGGGCAGGCACCTCCACCCTCAGACCAGGACACCTGGAGGCAGTGTTCTCCCGAGAGGGTGGGAACGCGATTATCCGGTTACAGGGACCTGCTGAGGCGAACCCGCAGGGGCTAACTGGCTGGGACACACTCCTACCTCCCAGGCAAGGGGGCTCTGGGGTGACACAGTGAGGTGTGGCCTTAGGAATGCGGCTCTGAGGCGCTAGCTGCTGCCTTGGCCCCTTAGAAGTGGCTCCAATTGTGCTGTCCTGGGTGTCTGTCCTTGGCCGGGTTCCTGGGTATTGCTTCATCCCACAGAGGCTGACAGATGCACACAGCTGGGGGAGGAGCTCTCTGTGGAATCTAGCCCCACCCAGCGCAGGCCTGGGCCGTGGAACAGACTCCAGGTTCTAGCCCACCCTCCACGCACCTCCTTGTGTGGTCCTCTGCGGCGACACAGCCTCCCAGGCCTCAGTTTCCTTCTCTGTGCAGTGGAGGAACCCTTCGTTCTTTCCTCAGACACTGACTAAGGCTGGGCTTGTCTGTACGCTCAGTATCTAGGGGAATGTGGTTTGGTTCTAGGGTATTTCCCCCTGTCTGTTTAAAAATTTATTTTTCAAAATTATGATAGAAACTGGGTGCGGTAGGGCACATCTATGAGTCACTCGGGATCCTCAGGCAGGAGGTACAAGTTCTAGGCCAGCCTGGGTAACTTAGCAAGATGCTATCTCCAAAAAAAAGAAAGTGCCCCAAAGTCAAACATGCACAAGAAACGCTGGAAAGGTAACAGTGCAAAGTTTTGATGAATATGTTTTGATAGAATTTATATAACAAAATTTACCATGTAAACTGTTTTTAAGTGTAGAGTTCAGGGAAACTAACTACATTCACATTGTCATGCAACGATACCCCACTGTCTACCTCCAGAACTTTCTCACCATCCGAACTGAATCCTCCTCATTGTCTAAATAACAGCTATATTATCACATCCTTGAATTCAAGGATCATACGATCATTTGCTTAAAATGTGCCGTTCGATAGATTTTTAGTTAGTTTAAAATTTTCATCACCTCCCCCAAAGAACTTCCTAATCTATTAGAAAAAAAAATAAAAGTTTAAATGCTCCCCTCAATCATTTCTTTTCCACTGCTTTTTGTCTTTCTTTACATCCAAATTTCTGACCTGTGATGTGTTCAAAGATTTCTTTTAACATTTCTTGCAAGACATGTTTATTGGCAAGCAATTTCCTCAATTTTTGTGTCAGAGAAAATCAGTTCTCCTTCATTTTTAAAGGCTAATTTCACTGGGCACAGATTTCTAGGTTGATGATTTTTTTTCTTCTTTTCTGAACATATTTCACGCCACTTTCATCTTGTTTATGTGTTTCTGAAAAGTCACATGTAGTGATCTTTGTTCCCTTATAGGTGAGACATTTCTCTTCTCTCTGAGTTCTTGTGGGATTTTTTTCTCCCCTTATTTTTGATCTTCTGTAATTTGAAGCAGATAACCGAGGTGTAGTGTTTTGGTTTGGGGTTTTTGTATTTATTCTGATTGGGGTTCTCTGAGGTTCCTGGATCTGTTGGGGAGATTCTCAGGTATTATTGGTTTACATATTATTCTCCTTCCTTTCTCTCTGCTCTTTCCGGTACAGTGGACCCTTGACTTACGAACCCATTTCATTTGTGAGGGCTGGTTGTAACTCACGTTGACTAACTGAAGGGTCAGGCTCCTCTGCACAGCCTTCAAAGTGTCTCTCCTGTGCACAGGCAGATCTCAGTGTCTTTAAAGAGACATTGGCCCCGGATTTCTAAGTTAACCCCATACAGCAAAGGATGTGTAATGTTTCTTCTAGAAGTCTGTATGGGTTCAGTCTGTATCTGAGACCATCTGGAAGCACAAGCGGCAGGTATTTGGGTCGTAACTCAACTTTCTTCATAAGTTAAATCTAAAATTCAGGTCATAACCCATGTTGGAGGTGGTTTTAACTCAAGGGTCTACTGAATTCCCGTCCCACATATGTGATACCTTTTGTAGCTGCCCCCTCCTGACCACCTATTGTAAACCTGACACTGTCCTCCAGCACAGCCCCTCATCGCCTTAGCCACCCACCCACCTGCTTCCTGTCCTTATGAGTTGTGCTCATCCTGACGTGCTGAGCACACATGGTCACGTACCATCTGGTCTTTGTGACTGTCTCCTTCCACTTAGCATAACATGGTCAAAGTGTGTCATGTTGTGGCTGGTGTTGACATCATTCCTCCCCGTCCAGCCTAAGACGTACCTGCTCTGGTATCTCAGGCTGAGAGGACAGGGACCCTGCGGGGGACATCTCCTGCCCTGTCAACCTGTGTTGCTGAGTTCCCTTCTCCGCTTTGATTTCATCAGCTGTCCACATCCTCAGCGTGACCAGTGTCAGCGCCCAGGGTTTGTGCTCTGTCCATGTGGGCATCTGCTCCTCAGTAACCTCTTCCAATTCCACCCCAGCACCAGCATGGGGCCATCTGCCCATGGTTCATACTTCTGGGACCTTTGCATGATGGGGTGGTGGCTGTCTCCTTGGGCGCATACCAGAAGATGGCACAAGCTCAGTTCTTTTCTAGGCTCTCTGCTGACTCAGAGAAAGGCAGGCACCTGAGCTGCCCTGCTAGCTAGATCTTCCACCCTGATATTTCTTTCCATTCCTGCTCAGACCAGCTCAGGGGGCAGAACAAGTCTGCCACACCAACAGTTGTCCCAGGATGACGTGTTGGCCTCCCCTTCCAGCAGCGTTCCTTCCACACCATATCATTGGTTCTCTTGGTGCCTCTGCAATTGTGCTTGGGTAGGAGGAGTCTCTGGGAAGAAGTGTCTAGGAAGAATTCATAGCTAAGAATGAAATTCATAGCTAAGAAGAAATTCATCCTAAGAAGAATTCACATCCCTTAGGAATCCCCATCCATTACTCCAGTCTTCTAGAAGGGGGACAGATGGTCACTTGCCCCTTCAGTGATCTCTGTAGGGAGCATCTGACCACAGTTTTGGGGTCTTCTTTTCAGCATTTGTGATTACCAATGGAGTGCTATTCTGCCATAAAGGAAGATAAACTTGAGTCATTTGTGGGAAAATAGATGTACCTCTAAACTATAATGTTAAATGAAATAAATCAGACACATAATCCTAAATATCACAGTTTTTCTTATATGAGAAACCAAAATACAAATAAATATAAATAAAAATAATAGATAATAGGAAAATAGTGAGATAGGTCTTTTGTAAAAGGAAAGGGAACAAACAGAAGAGGAGAGAAAGGAGGGGAAGGAGAGTGGCTTAGTTACTTTTCTCATTGGTGACACGAAATACCCAACACCCATAAGTTAAAGGAGGAAAGATTTATTTTGACTCATAATTTTTTTTTTTTTTTGAGACCGAGTCTCACTTTGTACTTCAGGCTGGCCCTGAGCTCACTGTGTAGCCCAGGCAAACCTCGAACTCTGCAATCTTCCTCTCTGACTCCCAAGTGCTGGGATTACAGGCGTGAGCCACCACGCCCAGCACTGTGGCATGTGGTATTGATTGCTGGTATTGTATGTGGTTACCGGGGATCGAACTCAGGACCTCGCACTTACAAGGCAGGCGCTGGAACCACTGAGCTAAATCTCTGGCCCTTGACTCATAATTTGTAGAGGTTTCAGTCCGTAGTTGGCTGGTCCCAAGGCAGGGTAGCACTGCAAAGGAAAAACAGTTCATGGCGGAGCAGGGAGGGGGCTGCAAGCAGCAGACAGCAGTGATAGCAGCTACCCTTTTTCTGTCCTTTATATCCTACCCAGGTGGGTACCACTCATACCCAGAAAGGGGCACCCTTAATCCCTGCATCACATACCCTAGATCTGGCCACCTCCAAAAAAACCTCACCTTCATTGACTACATTAGGCTTTAGGGGAACATCTAGTTATAAGCCATAATGAAGTGTGTGAGAAAAGAATTAAGATGTCATGCATATTACTGACTCGCTATAAGGAATGTAATCATGTTTTATAAACATGTATAATAGAAATAAAAATTAAAGAATTTGTGGTTGTGACTGTTAACTTCTGATTTACCAACTTCACTGGATTAACAAAGACCTAGCAGCTGGGCTTGGTAGCTTACACCTGTCATCCCAGCACTTGGGAGACAGATGCAGGAGGATTGCCTTGAATTCAAGGCCAGCCTGGGCTACATAGTAAGTTCAGGGTCAGTCTGAACTACAAAGCAAGACCTTGTCTCAAAAAACTAAAAAGAAGAGAGAGAGAAAGAGAGAGAGAGAGAGAGAGAGAGAGAGAGAGAGAGAGAGAGAGAGAGAGAGAGAGAAGAGAAAAGAGAGAAAGAAAGAAGGAAGGAAGGAAGAAAGGAAAGAAGAAAGGCAGGCCTAGCAAAGCACACTCCTGAATGTGTCTAGGTGGGTCACAGAGATGTGACCCTGGAGTCTATATCTGGTTTCCAGAAGGCTCCTCTCTGATACTCTTTCCTGGCTCTGCTTTCAGGTCACTATGAACTAAACAGTTTTGCTCCTCCATACCTTTCCACCAAGAGGTTTCTGCCTTGGAACTTGCCAGCCACTGAACCCTCTGAAACCGTGAGCCGAGTTAAACCTTTTCTCCTTTAATTTGTTGGTGTTGGGTACTGTGTCTAACAGTGGGAAAGTGACAGTGATGCTCAGTGATCTTCTTTTTGTGATGCTAAGGACTGAACCCCAGGCCTTGTACATTCTAAATGTACACTTTACTACTGAACTAAACCTCCAGCCCCATCAATTCTTAACCCCAGCTCTGCTCCTAATTGTACATTTTGGAGCAAATGGAAAGTTTTTCCCAATACCCTATTACTCATAGAGCTCCAACCCTATGGTCCTGACAGGTCCCGCAAAGGGCAAAGTGAAGAAGAGTATGCTGATCACATCTGGAGGTGCTCTGAGGAAGTGACTTTTGTTGACAGGACAGGACGGGCAGAGAGAGAGAGAAAGAAAGAGTGAGAGCGAGGGAGCAGTATGTCCCGAGTCCTGAAGCAGGAAGGAGTGTGGCACACTGGGGTCAGAGAAAGACCAGCATGGTCAGGACAAGGAGAATGTGGGAGCTGGGGTGGGCTGGGCTGGCGTGGCAGCAGCAGTAGCAGTTGCAGATCACTTATCCTGTACGTGTTTCTGATCTAATGATCACAAAGAGGAAACGACTCCGATTGTCTGTCCTCATAGGTGGAGGCTTGCATCTCGCTGGGGTAGGCGAGGCAGGTGTGCAGGGAGACTTGGATTTGAACCTGAGTCCAGCGCTGGAGCTTTTCCAGCACAGGACTGGCCTGGCTTCTCATCTATTCAACTCTTCTGTGCTCCCTGATCCCAGCAGAACCAGAGGGGGTGTCTGTCCTGCACCTTGCATATTCCTTCTTCTTGTCCGCTACCTTCTCCTGGGGGCCTATCTATTACATGGACAGTTCTGTCTCAGAGGTAAAAGAGGTCTAACTGGCCAGGGAATTAAGGGCGTCAATGCCCACAGACCTGTGTTCAAGACTCAACACTGCCCCCCGCTGGACTATGTGATCTTGGGCCAGATTCTTCCTTCTCTGATTTTGATTGAGTTTCTTCATTCGTCAAATACTTAGACTTCTGAATTTATTTTATTCCCATTTTTGGTTGTCTCAGAGGAGGGAAGCAAGGCAGTGGTACCTAGATCCCAGCATCTACCCAGAGCTCTTTCCTCTGCATCTGTCCATTACCCTTCACATTATGATGTCAAGAGTTTTATAGAAGTCTGTGCTTCTGAAAATGGTAGCCTGAGGGCTCTGGTAATGGGCTGGCTAGGGCAAATTGAAGCCTGAGCCGCCCCTCCTCCTCACAGCCATGTTTGTTGCTATCTAGCAACTGACTCTGACTTCCTTGACCCCCACTGAATCTGCACAAGCAGGTCCCTGCAGCCGTCAGCCTCCAGCAATGCCACAGTGTTTCCAAGAGCCACATGCCTGGATCCCTACTTCTCACATACTGTATCTGTATGCATGTGGGGTCTGTCTGCATGCCAGTTGGCACATGCATGTGTGGGATGTATATGTGTACACACACATACACTTTGGGTGAAGGTATGCATGTGCACATATTTACAGTACGCATGTTCATATGTGTGTAGCATGGTGTGTATGTACGTGTGCATGCATGTGCATTGAGTTAAGGAATGCGATAGTTACAGGCGGAGCTCAGCATTGTGGCAGGGGTGGGACACCTGCGAGGGTCAACAGTGTCCATGTTTCCTGCTTTCCTTCCATTCCATTCCAGGCACAGCTCCCACTGACCCCCGGGCAGGTGGGAGGTGTGACCAGCAAAGCCAGAGCCCCAGCCGTCCTCAGTCATTCTCGCAGCAGCCCCCCACCTTCCTGGCACCAGAGACTGGTTTCATGGAAGACACTATTTCCATGGTCCAGAGTGTGGGGATGATTCAGGCATATTACATTTATTTATTTCTATTATTTTTACATTATAACATCTAATGACATGACTATACAACTCGCCATGAGAAAGTGGGAGCCCTAAGCTTCTTTTCATGCAACTTGATGGTCTTGTCTGTGCACAGTAGGAAATACATCCATTCTACCCTATAATCTCATTTCAACCTGCCACCAGATACAGCTTAATTGTCACTTGCTACTCACTGATAAGATTCTGATATGAATCTGCAAGCAATGTACTTGTATTCAAACCTCTCCTCTAATGTTAATCTGTATTTGCAGCCATTCCTCAGTGCTAGCCTCACCACCTCAGCTCCACCTCAGATCCTCAGGCATTATATTCTCAAAAGGAGTGAGCAGCCTAGATTCCCCACATGCACAGTTCACGGTAGGGTTCATGCTGCAATGAGAATTTAATGCTATACTGATCTGACACAAGGTGGAGCTCAGAAGATAATGCCAACCATAGAGTGATTATACATACAGAAGACGCTTCAGTCACCCAGCCACCCACTACTTATCTTGTGCTGTGTGCCTTGATTCTCAACAGGCCACTGACTGCAGCCAGCCTGGGTTGGGGGGCTGGGGACCTCTGCTTCATGGATATAGATCCCCACCCCTGAGCTCAGATTAGAGTTGAATTTTGATTGGTTCCAGGCTCAGATACAAGGCTGGTTCTGGACTGAGTCTTGACTTCACAACTAGTTCTAGACTGAGCCCTGATCCTGGTTTCAAGCTGAGCCCTGAACTTGCTCTCAGATTGAGATCTGATCTTTGTTTTAGACTATTTGACACCAATTCTAGGCTCAGCTTGTACTAGAGGCTAATATCTAACCCTGGCCCCAAACTAAACTGTGACTGATCAGAAATTCCTTCATGATACACCTAAAATCTCAGCTCTGACCTCAGTCCCTGGCTGAACTGACTAATGTTCAGGCAACAAACCAACACTTGAATTTAAAACTGATCCAAAAGGGAACCCAGGATATAAGGGATATTAGTGTTTCACTGAGTAGAGCTGTGGACACTGTGCACAAGGCATAAAGTGTGAAAGCGGGCAGTGACCACGGCCGTCCCAAAGGAGAAAGAAGAGTGACATGGCTGGCATGCAGATGGAGCGGGGTGTGTGGAAGGACTCTAGCTCCTGAGTCACAGCCACGGTTCAAATGAGGCACTGTGTGTTAGTAACGGCCTCATTGACTTTCTACTTCTTTGTTTTAAAATGGGTCCACTGACTTTCCCTCCTGGTCATATGGGTCCTTCAGTTTACCTCTAGTCTTCTTCCACACTGTCCCCCGTGCCTGGGCCGCTCTTCCATCTCTGTCTGACCCTGTATCTTCAGTGTAAAGTGCTCCTTCCTCCAGAAAGTCTGCCTGAAGCTCCTCAAGGTGAATATAAGATGCATCACATCAGCTCCAGGGGTGCTGCTGGCGGGCAGCCTGACCCTCTAAGCTGCACCCCACCCAGAGTTGCCGAGGCCCAGTGACTGATCCAAGACCCACGGAGGGGAGCTTGGTCATCTTTAACTCCTGACAGCTCTGGGGGGCCATTCTCACTTCAGAACTCCCCACCACTGACGCTGGACCTGAAATTCAGCTCAGTCCTTTTTCCCACCTGCCTGGCTCCCAGCCCCTCCCTTCCCAGGTACTGACCACAGCTCTACCGCATGCTGCTCTCCAATCAGATTCTGCCTCCTTCCAAAAGACCTGCCAGGAACATCTCTAGGCCAGGTCTCAAGTTACCCCTGGCTATCTCTTGGGGACACTCGTGACTTCGTTTATGAGTCTTATATTCCTGGTCTGTTTCCACTAGAACTGTCATGCCTATGCTCAAACACACGGCGCTGGTGTCTTGTGATGTAACCAGGGAACACTTAGAATGCGCAGGAGCAGGCTGCTCACAGTCCCCCAAACTCAGCAGCCGCAGCCCGGGTTCTCAGCACAGCACAGACCTCCTCACCAGTGCCCTGGCTGAGAGGATGCCTCAGCCAGAGAACTGCATGTTCTACAGTCTCTAGGGAAAAGGACCCATCCCATCCTGCTGGCCTGAGAGGGAAGAGGGAACAGGTAGTTTCTCGGAAGAGCAAGAAACACTCCAGGCGGCACTGGGAAGGGTATTTTCAAGAGCAATGTTAATTGTGTGTTAATTTGACTAGGCCAAGAGATAGCCAGGGAGCTGATCAACCCAGTCATTTCAGGTGGGCCTATGAGAGCATGGGCAGGTGAGCTGAGCATGCGCACCACCAGACTGAGTAAAGATGGTCACCATGTGGGCATCATCCAATCAGATCCAATTAGTGGAGAGCTTCAATAGAACCCAAAGGTGCTGGGAGGGTGACTTCTTTACTTCTTAAGCTAAGACATGTGCCTTCTTCCGCTCTGCAATAGTTCCTGGTTCTTGGGCGTTTGGAGTCCAGAACCACCAGCTTTTCCGAGACTCCAGCTTGCAGGCAGTAGGGAGATCATGGAGCTTCTCAGCAACCTAATTATGTGGGGCAATTCTCGTAATGCATCTCCTCTTACGTATCCCTCTACATTCCCTGCTTATCTTGTGTCCCTGGAGAGCGCCAGCTAATGCACAGAGGCCCAGGGATGAATGTCAAGGACTCTGGAAGAGCCCTGAAAGTCTGGGTGCCCAGGAACTGACATACCTACCAATGGTGACATCAGCTGGCCCTTGCATCCGAGGTGGCCTTGCTGAGCCAGGTCCGCTGTGCTACCCAAGCAGAGATCAAACCAGCCTCCAAGGTCCCCTTGACCTTTCGGCACAAAAAACACACAGTCCCAGCAGGGAATGGTGGCACACACCTGTAATCTCAGGACCCCAGAAAGCTGAGACAGGAGGCTTGCACATTGAGTGTCGCCTGAGCCAACTTAGTGATGTAGTGAGACCCTGTCTCAAAATAAAAAATAAAAAAGTTTGGGGTTGTAGCTTAGTGCAAAGGCCCAGGGTTCAATCCCCAGGACTACACCAAAACAAAAAACCCAAAGTAAAAATAAAAACAAAAACACTCCCTGCCTCCTGAGGGCAGGGGCTGAATCTGTGTTGTTCTCTGCTCCATGACTGTATGTTGCTATGGAGACATCAGGAACCAGATCGAGAGGTAAAGGAAGAGGAGCAATTTCCAAAGCTAAAGCGTTAAACGAGGTGGGATAACTGGAGAGGAGTGTTGCTTCTAGAAGTCATTTCTTAGCAAAGGCCAAAAAACCCACAGAAGTCTATTAATAGACCCTATTAATAAACACCAGCCAAGGTAAATGTTAACAGGAAGTCCCTCTGCGAACACTGGCAGTCTGGGGCCCAGCTAGGGCAGGCTGGCACAGCGGCAGCAAGGCACCCTTTCTCCTGTCTGCCGGGGGCCTTCTGCCTGCGGACTCCTCCTTGGGCCCCTGGAATCCCCTCCTCCCCTCCCACCCGACCTTGGGCTCTTCCTACACCCACCGAGTGTGTTTGACTCTCAGAGGCTTCACTCTCTTCTCCTCATCCCTCCGAGAACCCTTTTCTGACCCCAGTCACCACCTCTTTTTTTCTTAACTCCTTGTCCCTGTTTTGATTTCTGGGACTATTTCAAATTTTGAAATTGTACATAGAATCTATATATGTGTTTTCATTTACTTAAATAAATGAAGACCTTCTTCATTTTAAGAGAGGCAGATGATAATGTTTATTTCTGTTTTCACTGTGGTCTTGGGGATTGACCCCAGATGTTCACACTGAGCTATGTCCCCAGCACCTCACTTAAAAAAAAAAAAATAACAAGGGCTTGTTAAATTGCTAAGTTGCAGAGGCTGGACTCAGACTTGGAATTCTCCTGGCTCAGCTTCCCAGAGTGTGGATCACAAGTGCTGGCTGCCACACTAGTTTGTTTTTATGAGGTAGATAAATATCCTTCACTGCTGTCTCTCCAGCACCTCGTATAGATCCTCACTGTTGGCCTCAAAAGAGCTAAAGACCCTTCGCAGCAGAGCTCCCTGAAAGCCACGCTGCGCTCGCTGCTCTGCTCTCCATCTGGGAAGACATAAGACAATACACTAACACTAATCAAAACTGCACAGGATAAAAACAGGCTTACGCCTGTCATCTCAAATTTGAGCCCGTCTGGAACAATTTGACAAAACCCTCTTTAATTAAAAGAAAAGAAAAGAAAAAGAAAGAGAGAGAGAGAAAGAAAAGAAAGAAAGAAAGAAAGAAAGAAAGAAAGAAAGAAAGAAAGAAAGAAAGAAAGGGAAAAAAAGAAAAAGGTCGCAGATGCAACTCAGTGGGAAGGTCTTGGGCTCAATTGGCAGAATCACAAAAACAAACAACCAGCCAAACCAAACCTTTAATATAAGGCCCATTCATTTCTCCCAATGAGTCCTTACATATCTTCTCTAAAGGTTAATATGTATGATTCCTTATCTAAAGCTAAAAGACCTCTGTAAACCGGAGGAAATAGTTTTGTGAAATTACACCTGTAAGCGTGTCATTTGAAGCACCATGCAGGTGCTCCTGGAGACCTACAGGATACTGGGAGATCCAGAAAAAAACATTATTCAATCACATTTGCTGCTTAGACCCCAACGTCTCACCCTGAGAGTGTGACTCCACTCTTGGAAATTTGCCTGCTGTTGCCCTTGATGGTGTGCTCTGGCCTGAATAAATTCTTAGCTTTCCTCCTATCCTTTCCTGGGTAAATTCTTTTCACTGCCCACATCAGTGACCCTACATTTACTATCTTGCATGGTGTGGAGAGCAGTGCTTGGTCTTTCAGGGGACACTCAGTAAAGCTGTGTCATCTAAGTAAGTGAGAGTTGAATGGACAGTCTCTGTTCCCAACCAGATCCCCTTTCTCAGGTGATGTAGACAGTTGGCCAGGTGGTTTCTCCACCACGGTGTATGTGGTTGTTGTGATATGTCATCCTGACTTAAGAATCACCTAGCCAATTAGTAAAGTTGTGGCTGTGTCTCTAGATGATTAATGTACAGGCCACAAACTAAAGATAAAAAACCCTCCCTGGATGTGAGTGGCGCCAACCAATAGGCTTGTATCCTAGATGGAATAAAAAAGGAAAGAAGGAAATTGCCCCTTTACTTTGAAGAAGCTCTGTCTTTGCCTTCCCATGTTGGTGGCCAGTTCCTTCAAACTCCCAGTGCAGACTCTTCAGCCTTCCAAGGCAGAAGAGATTGCTGACAGAGATTTTCCATGCTGACTCTTTAGTGAACTCCCAGGCTTTCAACTTTTGACTGCTACTGGATCTTCTGGATCTCAAAGTTGATTCCACAGATGGCTATTGAGACCTCTCTTTCTGATGCTGTAAGTATACCTCATAAATCCCTTGTACAGTCACATATGCATCATGTACTGATTCTGTTCTTCTAGCAATGCCTAACTTCTTATTATTATCATTTTGTTTTGTTGAGATAGTTTTTGCTAAATAGTTCAGGCTGGCTTTGAATTCATTTTATTTCAGGCTGGCCTTACACTTGTGACAATCCCCCTCCCTCAGCCTCCTAAGAGCTGGGATTAAAGACACGCACCCCTACACCTGGCTAGTGAACCTTAACTTATACAGATTTTAGTACAGAGAAGGGGGGTGTTGCTCTGATGCTATCTGACCATGTGGCTCAGAACTCATTTGTGAGAGAAGTTTGGAGAGGTTTGAAGATACCTGCCAGAGAAGCAGCCCTAGAATGATGTTAGTTGAGCTTAACGGGGGATTCTAGTCAGAGCTCAGAAGACTAGAATGCTGATTAAAAGGCAGACAGTAGCCGAGCGTGGTGGCTCACGCCTGTCATCCCAGCACTCGGGAGGCAGAGACAGGAGGATTGCTGAGTTTGAGGCTTGCCTGGGCTCCATAGTGAGCTCAGAGCCAGCCTGAACTACAAAGCGAGACCCTGTCTCAAAAAAAAAAAAAAAAAAAAAGGCAGACAGTAAAGACAGGTCAGGAGGTTTCAGTTGGGAAGAAGGACTCTGTTGGCAAATGGACTTCTGGCAGAAAATTTGTCTACATTTTGTTCATGTCCTGAGACTTTGTGGGAGACTGAGTTTAAGGACAATGTACTAAGAGGCTCGAAGCAGGAAATTTCAAGGCAGCACAATATTCAGACTCTTGCATAGATATTGCTAACTGTCTTTAGTGAGACTCAAACTTAGAAACTGTTGTGGTCATTGTATGGTTTGCAATGTTATAAATCTTAGTGGTTTAGCAGGATCAGGCCAAGAAGAATCAAGAATATACCAGAGGTTGGAGGCAAGTGTATAGTTTTATTATGCTGTGGACTGATGGGGGATTTTGTTTTTTTTTTTTTTTGGAGACAGGGTCTCACTTAGTAGTTCAGGCTGGCCCTGAACTCACTATGGAGCCCAGGCAAGTCTCGAACTCAGCAATCCTCCTGTCTCTGCCTCCTGAGTGCTGGGATGACAGGCGTGAGCCACCATGCCCAGCACTGTGGTATGTGGTATTGATTGCTGGTGGGCGTGAGTCTACACGCCCAGCATTGTATGTGGTTTCTGGGGATCAAACTCAGGACCTTGCGCTTGCGAGGCAGGCGCTGGAACCACTGAGCTAACCCTCTGACCCATGGGGGATTTTTTTTATGGTACCAAGGTTCAAACTCAGGACCTTGCACTTGCCAGATAGGGCAGTGTGCCACTGAGCTACATCCTTGGCCTTGATGGGGGTTTTTTTTACAGAGTGATTAGACTGGAGTTGATAGTGAGCTGAGTTATATGGATCAAGGGAAAGAGAGGCAGGGATAAAGGAATAAGGTATTTAACAGTCAGTTTATTGGTTTAGGAAGTTTATATGATTAGGCAGATAAGTATGTTGGAATTTATTTCCTTTTCATATGGTGGGAACATAGAGATTATATAATCTTGAGACAGAAATTTACTGAGAACAAAAGACAATGAAGGAGGGTGCAAGTCTGAGTAAACCTCAGACATGTTTTGGGCATGGGAGGGCTAGCAGCGATTCTTTGTATGCTAGGCCAGCTACCTATAGAAAGAGGAAAAGCTTTTTGCTCAGAAATTGTTTTTCTGGCTCAGAACAAGAAAAGAAAAAAAAGTTTTCAGTTTTCCCAGAAAGGAAGAGCTGGCAAAGTTGGAGTAGAAAAGAGATTGGTTGCTGAAAAGATTAGCATTAAAAAGAAGCCAGGTACTTTATAATAGGACAAGAGAGAGATGTTTTGAGGGCATGTAAGGAATCATTAAGACCCCACCCCTTACAGGCTAAGACTTTGCTTTGAGAAGAAAGCCCCAGAGCACCCTGCTGGAGAAAGGTCACCTAGGGAATTGGTGCATAGTGCTCAGCCATCCAGGCACTTGAGGCCATGATTCAAGGGGGCCTGGCTACTGCTTGAGCTGACGGCACACCTTAGCATCATCCTCACGGTGCTTGTTTCACAGGCCTACAGAATTCAAGAGTTTGGGTCAGGGAGGCTTCCATGCAGATTTCAGAAGAAGGCCTGAGAGTCCAGGCAGTGTGTCCCCAAAAGAACAATGTGTGAAGTTAGGAGATGAACCCAAAAGTGTAGTAGAGACTCAAGAAAATTAGAGAAGCTGGAAATGTGGACTATCTGTATTGATAAAAGTGCAATAAGTGAGCAAAGCCATCCTGAGAAATGTCATAAGAGTTGAAACAAGCAGTGCTGCAGGGGTGGCACTGCCTAAGCTTTTGTAGTTCATATGTTTGCCCTAGATAATGGACATGAAGCTGTAGAATTTAATGTTTGCTCTCCTGAGTTTTAGTTTGCTTTGGTCCAATTTCTTTCTATCTTCCTATTGTCCTCTTTTGGAATAATAATGTCTACCCTGACATGTTGAAAGTGTTAGTTTCTTTTTTATTTTTACAGAGGCTCACAGCTAGGAATTTGCCTTAAGTCTCATAGGAGATACTGGCTTTGGATTTTTCAGTAATGCTGGAACTGTAAAATCTTTTGTGACTGACTAAATGCATTTCACATTAAAAAAAAGCAAAAGAGCCTTTTGGGGGCCAGAGGAAGAATGCTATTATTATTGTTATCATTATTTTTTGAGACAGAGTCTCACTTTGTAATTCAGGCTGGAACTGAACTCAAATATGTAGCCCAGGCTGGCCTTTAACTGATCCTCCTGCTTCAGCCTCCCAAGTGCTGGGATTACAGGTATGTGCCATCCCACCCAGTCATGATATTATTATTTAGATCTAAAATGATTCCCAAAGCTTCTCATGTTTGGAAGTTTACTGGATTATGGTGGATTTTGGGTGGCTTGCTGTTAGGTATGGAGTCTGGTCAGAAAAGGCTCAGTGGGGTCATGACTTGGTAGGGTATATATATAATCTCTTCTCTTCAACTCTGCTTCCTGGCCACCATGAGTTGAGCAGCTTTCCTACACCCAGACCCTTCCCGACATGTCTTCCTGCCTTGGAGGGGGCAACTATTACATGGATTAAAACCATGAGTGACTGATGTTGTATCTCAGTGACAAGAAAGTGAATGAAACAATGAGTGAGGCAACTTGGTGCCCTGGAGACAGTGAAGAAAGGCTTTCCTCTCTCCTGGGTGGGAAGGTGAGAGGTTTCCTGCATCCCAGCCAAGGCTTGAGAGCTCAGCAGGGATTTTCTAAGGTAAGAGGGAGGAAGGGAGAGTTCTGGGGAGAAAGAGCGAAAGGCACAAAATCCTGAAGGCAGGAGGGAGCCTGGCAGGTTGGTAGAATGTAAGGAAGTTCCACCGCTGTGATCAGGGTGGGGAGAGCGGCAATGATGCGTCACGGGTGGGCAGGGCGGGCTCAGAAGGTTCTGAGTTCTACTAAGACTTGACACAATCATATCACAGATCTGCGCACTGGTGTTTTGTACACATTCACATCCCCTGTGGCAGCTAACCAGCTTCTCTTGTCCCAGTGATAAATACTACTTACTTAATATTTTACTCACTTTACTCAGTATTTACTTAAAATGTTATGAACCTATAATACTATTATAATACTATCACTTTACTTAGAGACTGTCGTTTCAAACGGCAACCCTCTGTGACACTGCAGTCTCTTAATTTGACCATGTACACGAAGTCACAATAAAACAGACCCTGGTCAGAACAAACCTGTGTGACACTGTATGGCCTGTCCAAGGCCCTGTATCTGCAAGTCTACTGTTTTTCCTCAACAAAGGATATTAAAAGTGTCAGTGAGGTGCTGTACCCAGCGGCACCCAGTGAAACGTTCTCCTTTACTTATGTGATCTTCAGATCCAGAGGGAGCTCAAAAGGGAACGTTTCTCTAGCTGTGTGACTCAGGGTTACTTCGAGTTGTGTAACAACATACAACAATCTCATATGCAGCCAGTGGTACAATTTCCGCCCAAGAAGAAAGTCACCGCCACCTTCTTGTCTTTGAAAGGGGGGCAGGGGATGGGAGAGGAAATGGAGTATGGAGTAAATGGGCAGGAAATTACCAACCAAGTAATCAACCAAGCATTATTCTCTCCATCCCCTTACTGTAAACCTACCTCCCCACCCCCCACCCCTCTACCTGGGCGTCCCCTGCCTGCCCACATGCCCACCCACCTCCTTGCTTAATGCAAATCCACTTACACACTCATTTGTTGCCCTGTCTCAGATGAGCACCCCCCAAGTACAGGGACTACTCTCTGTCCAGACTTTCCTAGACATTCCCTGTTCTTTCCTCAATTAGTTCATCCATCCACCCCACATATTACACACCCACACGTAGTGTCCTGAACCCTAGCCCTCCTGTTTTTTTTTTTGCAGTACCAGGAATTGAACTCAGGCGCTTGTGCATCCAAGGTTGGTGCTGTACCACTTGAGCTAAATCTCCAGCCCTTAGCCCTCCTATTTTTTTAAAAACAAAAACCCTAGCCATGACCTCTTCTGTTGCTTTCTAAGGTCTCGTTGACCTCTCATAAGATTCGGTTGTCCCTGACCAACCTTTTGGGGCGTTCCTGAACGGACTCTGAAAATCACTCTCGCCCCTCCCCCATGCACTTTC
>PVIC010002969.1:0-37829 GCA_004025085.1 Thryonomys swinderianus
TATAAATAATATCAAGATGTATCTATCAACTCTATTCCCCTCCCCACCTACAGAGACTCTATTACCATATTTTCCTACCTTTCTGAATTTTGTCTTTACCTTTCCTTTCCTCCACTTCCCTTTCCTAATTCTCCTAATTCTTGTTTTCCTTGAACATTTTCTTCCTAGTTAACACCTGTTATAAATTATGGTTCTCACTTACACTCTCAGCTTCTCACACGAGATAAGTGACATGAAATTTACACCTTGGTAGCCTATTTATTAGACTTAAGGGTATGGCCTCAATGTACATCCATTTAGCTATAAATTTCTCAAATTTATCATTCTTTATGGACAAGTAGTATTCCATTTTATTAAGCACACAGAGAGAGATCTTTATCCGGTCACCCTTTGATATACATTTGGGCTGTTTCCATGATTTAGCTATTGCAGTGTTACTATAAACATAGGTATGCATATATCACTGTGGTATAATGCTTTTTATTATTTTGCAAGAATACCCAGATGAAAAATAGTTGGGTCAAATGTTACCTCTAATCCTAGCTTTTTGAGGAATACTGATTTTTGAGGAATACTGATTTCCACAGTGGTTGCACCATTTTACACTTGCACCAACAGTGGAGAAGATTCCTTTTTCCCTTCACCAGCATTTGTTATTAGTTGGTTTCTTGATAGCAGCCATTCTTTCTGAAGCGAGGTGGAATTTCAGCATTGTTTTCAGTCACATCTCTCCAATGACCAGTAATGTTAAACATGTTTTAATATGTTTATTTGTTAATTCTACTTCTTCATCTGAAAAATATTTGTTCATTTCAGAACCTCATTTTTGGATTGAGTCTTTAAATTTGGAAGGGCTGATTTTTAAGTTCTTTGTGTATTCTACATAGCAAGCATTTGTCTGAGGAACAGCTGGAGAGTGTCTTCACTCTGTTGGTGGTTTCTCTTACTATGCAGAAGCTTTTTACAAAGAATAAATTCCAGTTGTTGATTCTTTGTACTAATTTGTGTGTGATTAAGTTTTATTCATTAATTCTTCTCCTTTGCCAATGTCTTTAAGAGTTCTACTTTGCATATCTTCCAGCAGTTTTAGAATTTGTGTTTTAATATTTAGTTCTATAATTCATTTGTATTTTAGTTTAGTGCATAATGAAAGATATGGGTCTAGTTTTAATCTTTTTTTGTTAATTGGTTCATTTTATTGGTACATTATATATACACATCACAATTACACTCCACATTAAGAATTTGTTCAGTATATAACACAACTTTATTCTCATTTTTCCCCTTACGTTACCCACCCTACCTCCCCCACCTCTATATACATAAGCATTGTTTCCTTTTTTATCATCAATTTTTTTTCTTTCCTCACTATTTACCCCTAAACCTCATTTCCCTTTGAATTTTCACTATTACACAATATCAATCATGCATGCTAGAACACATTTACAACTTCAGTTTCTCATACCAGAGAAAAGATATGATATTTACATATCTGTGACCTATTTATTTCACTTATGAGTATGTCTTGATGGTATATCCATTTGAGTATAAATGATTCAATCTCATTATTCTTTTTTTTTTTTTGAGACAGGGTCTCGCTTTGTAGTTCAGGCTGGCTCTGAGCTCACTATGCTGCCCAGGCAAGCCGCCATGAACTCAGCAATCCTCCTGTCTCTGCCTCCCGAGTGCTGGGATGACAAGCGTGAGTCACCACGTCCGGCACTGTGGTATGCAGTGTTGATTGCTGGTGGGCGTGAGTCTCCACGCCCAGCATTATATGTGGTTTCCGGGGATCGAACTCAGGACCTTGCACTTGCGAGGCAGGCGCCGGAACCACTGAGCTAACCCTCCGGCCCTCAATCTCATTATTCTTTATGGCAGAGTAATACTCCATATTATTTTTTTTAAAACACACATCTTTATCCAGTCTAGATTTGATGTGCATTTGGGTTGTTTCCAAGATTTAACTATCACAAACTGAGCTTCTATAAACATGGGTATACCAATGTCACTGTGATATGAATCTTGTAATTCTTTTGTGTATATCCCTAGCAGAGGAATATTAGGGTCAAATGGAACCATTAATCCTAGTTTTCTGAGGAATCTCCACACAGATCTCCACAATGGTTGCACAAGTCTACAATCCCACCAACAGTGTAGAAGGGTTGCCTTTGCTCCACAACACTGCCAGCATTTATTGCTGGCTAATTTCAAGATAGCAGCCATTCTTTGTGGAGTGAGATGAAATATCAATGTTGTTTTCATATGTATCTCTCAAATGGCCAGTGATGTCGAGTATTTCTTTGTATTCTTCTGAACTGCTTTTACTTCTTCCTCTGAAAAGTCTCTGTTCATTTCAGATGACCAGTTTTGAATTGGGTCTTTATTTGTGGGGTACTGATTTTTTAAAGCTCTTTATATATGCTAGATAGCAGCCCTTTGTCTGAGGAATTACTGGTAAAGATTTTTTTCCCATACTGTTGGTTGCCGTTTTGCTCTGCTAGTGGTTTCCTTTGCTATGCAAAAGCTTTTAATAAGATGAGATCCCATTTGTTGATTTCTTCTGGTAGTTCTTATGCTATAGAGATTTTGTTCATAATCTCTGCCTAAGCCAATGTCTCCAAGAATTTTACCTAACCTGTTTTGCAGCAGGTTTAGAGTCTCTGTTTTAACATTTAGGACTCTCATCCAATTTGATTTTACATTAGTACACAGTGAAAGATATGGTCCTAGCTTCAGTCATTGGCAGGTTGAAACCCAGTTTTTCCAGCACCATTTGTTAAAGAGGCTGTCTTGCCTGCATTGAGGATGTTTGGCTCCTTTGTCAAAGATTTGGTGATTTAGTGTATCTGGCATTGTTTCTGGATCTTCTAATATATGCCATTGATCCTCGGGTCTGTTTCTTTGGCAGTACCATGCCATATTTATCACAGTAGCTTTATAGTAAACTTTCAAGTTGGGAAAAGTGATACCCTCTGCCATGTCCTTGTTTCCTAGAATTGTTTTTTTTTCTATTCTAGGTCTCTTGTGGTTGCAGATAAATTTTTGGATGCTTCTCTCTAAATCTGTGAAGTGTACTTTTGGGATTTCAATCAGAATTGCATTGAATGTATATAGTAGTTGTGGGAGTAAAGCCATTTTGATGATGTTTGTTCTTCCTATCAAGGAACAAGGGGTGTCTTTCCATTTTCTGATATCCTCTTCAATCTCCTTTTTCAGAGTGTTGTAGTTTTCAGAGTAGAGGTCCTTTACCTTCTTTGTTAGACTGACTCCTAGATATTTCCTTTTTCTGCGTGCTATTGCAAAAGGGACTGAGTCCCCAATTTCTTTCTCTATTGATCTATTATTAACAGATATGAAAAGCCTGATAAGCGCTAATACAACAGTAGTAGGGAACTTCAATACCCTACTGTCACAACTAGATCAACTGGACAAAAAAATCAGTAATGAAATATTGAACTAAACCAAACCTTTGAACAAATGGACTTAATCAATGCCTACAGAGTATTTCATCTGACAAAATTAGAATACACATTCATCCCAGCTGCCCATGGGTCATCCTCCAAAATAGACCACATACTAGCTCATAGAACATGCTTAAGTGAAAAGGAACTGAAGTTATTCACTGTGTAATGTCAGATCATAATGCCTTGAAATTGGAGCTGAATAACAAAAGAAAACCCAAGACCCCCGCAAACACATGGAAATTGAATAATGCTCTGATGACCAACCAATGGGTCACAGAAGAAATCAGGGAAGATATTGAACAGTTTTTAGAATTAAACAATAATCCCAGTACAACTTGCAGGAATTTATGGGACACAATGAAAGCACTTCTTTGAGTGAAATTCATAGCAATAAATGCCTACACCAGGAAGATAGACCAAGCTCAAATAAATGACCTAATGCTGAACCTCAGGCTACTGAAGAAAGAGAAACAAGACAAACCCAAAGTTCATACTAGGGAGAAAATTACAAGGATAAGGGCAGAAATTAATTCAATGGAGACTAAGAGAACCATACAAAAAAATCAATGAATCCAAGAGCTGTTCCTTAGAAAACATTAACAAAATTGACAAATCCCTAGCCAACCTTATCAAACAAAGGAAGGAAAAGGCTCAAATCCATGCTATAATAAGGAATGAAAATGGGGAAATCACCACCAATCCAATGGAAGTCCAGAGAATAATAAACACGTACTTTGAAAATTTCTATTCCAAAAGGATGGAAAATGTAGAAGAAATGGATAGATTCCTAGACACATATAAACTTCCAATGTTGAATGAGGAGGATATAAAAATGTTAATCACTCCAATATCAATTTGTGAAATTGAATATGTAATACAAATTCTATAGATAAAGAAAAGTCCTGGTCCTGATGGTTTTACCGCTGAATTCCACAAAACTTTTAAAGAAGAATTAATACCACTATTCATCAAACTCTTTAATGAGATTGAAAGGGGAGCAGTACTCCCAAATTCATTTCTTGAAGCAACCATTACCTTGATTCCGAAAGGAGAAAAAGACCCAACCCAAAAAGGGAACTATAGGCCAATCTCCCTAATGAATATTGATGCAAAAATCTTCAACAAAATACTGGCAAACAGAATATAGATAATTACGCAGAAGATAATACACCCTGACCAAGTTGGATTCATCCCAGACATGCAAAGATGGTTCAACATACATAAATCAATAAACATTATTCACTATGTCAACAGACTCAAAGACAGAAACCATATGGTCATCTCAAAAGATGCAGAGAAAGCATTTGACAAAATCTAACACCCATTCATGATCAAAACCCTACAGAAACTGAGGATAGATGGACTGTATCTCAACCTAATAAAAGCTATTTACAAGAAACGAAAGCCAGCATCATCCTAAATAGTCGAAAACTGACATCTTTCATACTAAGCTCAGGAACAAGACAAGAATGTCTACTATCACTGCTCCTGTTCAATATAGTGCTAGAAACATTAGCCACTGCAATTAGACAAGAGAAAGAAATAAAAGGAATAAAGATAGGAAAAGAAGTTAAACTGTCATTATTTACTGATGACATATACTTTATTTAGAAGATCCTAAAAACTCCACCAAACAACTTCAAAACCTAATCACAAAATTTAGTAGTGTAGCTGGATACATGGTCAATGCTCAAAATATCAATCACATTTTTACACACAAATAATAGTTTTAATATTTGGCAATTTGAGACCCAGTTTTTCCAGCACCATCTATTAATATCTTTCCTCCATTGAAGATGTTTGGCTTCTTTGTCAAAAATGAGGTGGCTTAGTATGTCCAGAGTTTTTCTGCTTCTTCTAATCTATTCTATTCATCCTCAGGTCTGTCTCTTTGCAATTACCATGCTGTTTTTATCACAGTAGATTGGTAGAATTGTTTTCTCTAATTTTGTGAAATCAAGATTGCATTAAATCTATATACCAATTTTTGGAGGTATGGTCATTTTCGTTATATTAATTCTTCCTACCCAGGAGCAAGGGATGCCTTTCCACTTTCTGCTATCCTCCTTGATCTCATTTTGTTTTAAGTGCTGTAGTTTTCAGAGTAGAGGTCATTTGCTTCTTTTCTTAGATATATTTCTCAGTATTTCATTTTTTGGATGGTTTTGTAGAAGAAATTGTTTACTTAATTTCCTTCTCAGTGATTGTGGTTTTTGTATATGAAAAGGCTATTGAGCTTCAGATGTTTCCAGCTACTCTACTGAATTTTATTTCTTGCTGGGTTTTTTGTTGTTGTTGTTGTTTGTTTGTTTGCTTGCTTGTTTGTTTTGGTGCTGGAGATTGAACTTGGGACCTTATGCTTATGAGGCAGATGCTGGAACCACTAATGAAAATACCCAGCCTGTACTGAATCTTGAAAGTTATGAAACTTTTGAAAGTAAAGAAACATAAAATGGCTGATTCATGCTTCATAAAGAACTACCTTGGAGTGCTGATATCTGTTTCTCAAGTGCTTCTACTGGGGTTTCAAGAGAAGCTATTAAATTTCCAGAAACATTTAATTCAATTAAAGAAATAATTGAACTATGAATTAACAAGTAGGACATGCAAACAAAACACCTAGAAGTATGACTTTAAAAGTCATGTGCAAGTGTTATTAAAAAGCAGCATGGCGGGCCGGAGGGTTAGCTCAGTGGTTCCGGCGCCTGCCTCGCAAGCGTAAGGACCTGAGTTCGATCATCGGTTACCACATATAATGCTGGGCGTGGTGGCTCACGCCTGTAATCCCAGCACTCGGGAGGCAGAGACAGGAGGATTGCTGAGTTCGCGGCGGCTTGCCTGGGCACCATAGTGAGCTCAGGGCCAGCCTGAACTACAAAGCAAGACCCTGTCTCCAAAAAGCAAAAAAAAAAAAAAAAAGCAGCATGGCAAGATCAAACCATATGATATTTAATACCTAAAGAAAATCAGAGGAATAACTGGATGTTAACATCAAGGGAAAAGTGAACTATAAATTTCATTATGATATTGAGATAGGAATATGTAATTGCATTAATTAAAATGAGCTATGATTCATTAATAAAACAAATGTTTATATTTTGTGCCCACTTCCAAAAATCTCAGAATTAGTTCTGTGTGTTATAATTATTGATACTCTTGAGACAAAGTAATATAATCTTATCATTATGGGTGGGTGGAAGTGTATTGGTTTCCTATTTCTACTTTAACCCATTATCCTATATATTATGGCTTAAACAACACAAGTTTAGTTTTACAGTTCCAGAGATGTAAGGCCAAAATGGAACTTATGGGTTTAAGATCAAGACATCAGCAAAGCTGCATTCCACTTAGAAGCTAAGTCAGAATGCAAATTACTACAACCACTAAGGAATGCAGATTTCTCAAAACCCTAAAAATACAAATATCACATGATCCAGCAATAACCTACTGGGTATATATCAAAAAAAACTAATCATTATACCAGACACACCTGTGTTCTCATGTTTATTGCAACACTATGCACAATAAACAAGATAGGGCACCAGCTGAAGTGTCTGTGGATAAAGAAAGTAAGGTATGGTTGTGGATATAGTTTAGTGGCAGAGAACATTATGAAAGGTCCTAGACTCTATTCCAAGCACAAGAAAGGATAGAAACTGTGGTTTATGTGTACAGTGAAATAGTCCCTAAAAGAGAAAACATTCCTTGCCTTTTCCAGCCTCTAAAAGATACCTGCATTCTTCAGCTTATGCCTCTTTTCTGTTTTCAGCACGAGCGATACACAGTTCTGACCTCTGTTTCTGTCAGCATTTCTCCTTCTCTAATTCTCCTGCCTCCATTTAATGTATAAAAAAGATTCTGGGGCCGGAGGGTTAGCTCAGTGGTTCTGGCACCTGCCTCGCAAGCGCAAGGTCCTGAGTTCAATCCCCGGTAACAACATACAATGTTGGGCGTGGAGACTCGTGCCCACTAGCAATCAATACCACATACCACAGCACGGGGCGTGGTGTCTCACGCCTGTAATCCCAGCACTCGGGAGGCAGAGACAGGAGGATTGCTGAGTTCGCGGCTTGCCTGGGCTACATAGTGAGCTCAGAGCCAGCCTGAACTACAAAGCGAGACCCTGTCTCAAAAAAAAAAAAAAAAAAAAAAAAAGATTCTGGTGAGGTAAAACTCTTGGAGACATTGGCTTAGGGAAAGACTTTGTGAACAAAACCTCTATAGCACGAGATCTAGCAGAAGAAATCAACAAATGTGATCTCTTTTTATTACAAAGCTTCAGCACAGCAAAGGAAACCACCAGCAGAGCAAAAAGACAACCAAAAAATTAGGAAAGAATCTTTACCAGCTGTCTCTCAGACAAAAGCCTACTATCTAGAATATATAAAGAGCTTTAAAAAATCAGTCTCACCAAATTTAAAGACCCAATTCAAAAATGGCCAGCTGAAATGGACATACTTTTCAGAGGAAGAAGTAAAAGCTGTCAAGAAGCATATGAAGAAATGCTTAACATCACTGATTGTTTGAAAGATGCAGATGAAAACTACATTAAGATTTCATCTCACTCTGCAAAGAATGACTGCTATCTCAAAATTAGCTAGCAGCAAACACTGATGAGGCTGTGGAGAAAAAGGAACACTTCCCCACTGTTGGTGGGGATATAGACTGGTATGACTTCTATGGAATTCAGTGTAGGGATTCCTAAAAACAAAACAAAACAAAAAACTAGAATTAGAGGTCCCTTTTGACCCTGCTATTGCCCTGCTACATATGTACATGAAAGAATTAAAAGAATTATATCACAATGACATATGTGCACCCATGTTCATAGCAGCTCGGTTTGCAATTGCTCAGTCTTGGAAACAACCCGAATGGCCATCAACTGGAGACTGGATAAAGATGTGTTTTTTTCTATAAAATGAAGTATTATTCTGCCATAAAGAATGATCAGTTTGAGTCATTTATACTCAAATGGACATACCTTCAGTAAATACTCATAACTGAAATAAATAGGTCACAGATGTGTAAATATCATATCTGTTCTCTGGCATAAGAAACTGGACATGATAATGACTTCTAGAATGTATGATGGATATTGTGAAATAGAAAATATTCAAAGGGAACTGTGGTAAGGGGTGAGTAATGAGGGGTAAGGAAAAAATATGATGGTAATTAAAAAAGGAAACAAAGCTCTGGAATCTCCATCTCAAAATCCATAGCTTAATCACATCTGCAAAATCTCTTTTGCTGAGTAAAGTAACATAGTCACTATACCTAGGATATGAGCATCTTTAGACATCTGCTATTCATGAGAGATAAACTGGTGATGAATTAGGGAGACACTGAATCTAGAGCAATGCCATGTTTACCTTCTGATGCCCTCTCTGCTCTACCCCAGTCTTTGCTAACATCAATGCTCTATGTTAAATTTTTATTCCATTGTTAGTCTTACAATCTGAAAATTTTTGTGCAGCTATACTCTGAATCTATACTATTTTTACCATTTTCTTCCTTTTAATTTGTTTATTAAGAGTTAACTCTTGAAAAGGGAGAATCTACCCTCTTACAAATCCTTCCTCAAGTCAAAAATTGTCTAATGTGGAAAGAGCATTACTCCAAGTTCCCTAGAGAATTTTACTTGTTAAATTTAGAAATTTATAAATATGTGTCAGAATCAATATATGTAAGAAGAAAAGCTCCATGATTAAACCAAAGGGTTACACTACAACACAAGCCAATGCCTAGAAATGTGGATAACCACATTTTGAGGCTCATAGGCCATGATTCTGTTTAATTTTACCAGCCCATTCTTAGAAATCCTTTCTCTAGAAAGATATGTGGAAGTTGAGAGTAGTCCTTTACACTGCTAAGTAAGCAGTGGATACCATTTTTTTCTATTTCTTCAAAAAATAAAAGGAGAAAATGAATATTAAAATCTATATCAATGAAACTTTTGAAGTTACTGATTTAAACATAAAAGCCAGGAAATACAAGTATCTCAAGGAAACATTAGCTTGTTCATATTTCATGTGTTTCATTTTAAGGTATAACACTTAACAATATAATTAGCAATGAAAAATATTTTATCTGTGTACTGTGGGTGTTTAATGTTATTATGAGATCCTTGATTTTTGCATTTCCTGACTTCTGTGTTTAAGTGTGTAACCTTAATGTTGCATTATTGTCCTGTTTTACATTAGTTATTGATGGCTTGTAAATGAAATAGACGCCCTAGCAGGTCTTTTCTATCTCTAACTTCCGTAGATAATTTCTCAGACACACATTTTATGAACCAATATTACAGAAGCTCTATAAAAACCATAATGGAAAACAACACAATTTCTTACTGAAATGTATGGAAGTTCTAAAAGGTTTTTCACTTTGCAACAATTACATTGAAGCTCTTTGAAAGGTTGTTACTTGTTGTGTTTATGTCATTACATCAATTTTACCTTGTGCTGAAAACCTATTTCAAAAATTAAAGCTCTGCAGCAATTTCCAGCCAATCAAGAACTTAAATGTAGCCTTATAAAGTCTACATTATGTTGTTTTCTCTAAAATTCACTAAGCCCCCAGGTAAAAGACAGAGTAGGACAGTACTTAAATATATGTTAATTGTGAAGTTATTTCTTTTCTTTGCTGTGTATGATTTTTATTGCTGTATTTTACTGGCAAGTGTTAAAATGATAGTAAATTAAGTGCCAAAGCTATTTCTAATTATATTATTTACAGACTCAAGTCTAGCTTTCAACATAAGTGATTTTATCAAGAATAAAAAAATTACACAGAACAGATTTGCACATAAGCATAAATCCATCTCATCACACATCAGCAGTGAAGCAAGGTTTCTGTACACCTGCTGGTCTTCAGAACACCACTCCCTCTGTGACACAGGGGAGAAGACTAAGCAGAATCCAAATCCAGACTCAAAATCCTATTTCCCTATCTAAACCCAAATGCTATTATGCCAAAATACTCTTGTTCTTCATAGTGCAGTGATAAAAGTCTGGGTATCAACAATTACTGTATGTAAAAGTAGCAAAACAGAAAATGACCAAAAGATGGAGAGGGAAAGGGAGGAGGGGATGGGAAAATAATTAAGATGTGGTATGTACGTATACCAACTCTCCACAAGGAACCTCATCATTATGTACTATAAATATGTATCATTAAATTTTTTAAAACAATAAACTAACAGTTTAATACAAGAACAACCTTCAGAGAGTGACCTTTGAGTCACTGACCTCCCGGTGCAGCAACCCAACAGAGAATGTCAGAGCTGCTTGATGCACTTCTATGTTGCTAGATAACTTTCACATGGAATCTTAAAATGTCATCAGTTCAATCATCTGAAGAAAATAATGCTAAACTTTTTGGTGTGTGTGTTCACATTCTCTGTTTTAAAAACCTTTAATTCCAAAACATAATCATATTCCAATACATATCATAAGATACACACATATACAAAATAATCTTCATAAATTCAAATTTAGAGTCAATTAAATTTTTGCAGTTTTTCCAAATGTTTATTGACCACTTAGAGTTTTGTGTATTATAAACTCATTTATTATTCTAATGCAAATGTTATGTTCATGTTTCTCTTTTTTTTCAGTTTTTCTTTTCTACTAGAACATGTTTACAGTATACAATGATTGAATTCTTTGTAGGTAATTGGTACATGGATATAACACATCTTAATTCTTTCTTTATCCCCTTCTCCCTCCCTTGCTCCAAACTTGTTCCATCTCTTGACACCCTCCCATTTGAAAAAGATCTCTCCAATTCCTATTATCTTTGGTTTTCCTCGTTAGATATATCTTGGGAATTTCATACAAGAGAAACCACATATTTATGTGAATGTCTGATTTTTTTTTCATTTACAATTAAGGTCTCAAGGCCTAAAACTGGCTCAAGTTTATCCTTCTTCATGGCACAGTAGTTCTCTATTATGTACTACATTTTTTCTTTATCCACTTATTTGTTGATAGGTATTTAGAATGTTTCTATGATTTAGCTATTACAAATTGTGCTGCATTTAGATCTTTGATTCATTTTTATTTTACCATAGTGCATGGTGAACTACATGGATCCAAATACACTCGTTTACATGTAGATAGCTAGTTTTCTCAGCAGCATTTATTGAACAATCTACCGTGGCTAGTAACAAGTTATTCCCCCTATGCCTCACACACTCATAGGTGGCACTTTTGGAAGGTGGTTGGATGATAGGAGTGTTATATTAATACATGCATGAATTTGCCCTCTAAGGAGTTTATACCTAAGCTGATATTGGGAGGAGGAGGGTCGCTGTGGGCATGGGCTGGAAAGGTATGTGTCTCCCTCCCTTCTCTCTTCAAAATGATGACTATCCCAGGGACAAGCCATAATCGTTTCTCTACCATGCCCCCTTGCCTTGGAGCCAGCTAACTAGGGACTGAAAACCTCTAACTGTGAAACAAAATAAATCTTTTCCCTTTTAGTTGCATGGGTTGGGTATTTTGTCTCAGCAATGAGGAGGCTATCTTTCCTCTAGTGCACGTTTTTGGCCACTTTGTCAAAAATGAAACAGTTGAACGTTCTTGAGGTTATTTCTACATCCACTGTTTTGTTCCACTGACCAATATGTCAGATAAAAAATTACATATGTACTAGATATATCTGTTTGGATGAAAAGAAGGCAGTACAAATATTTTCAGTTCTCAAATCGATTTTTGCAAGACATTTCTCCTACAGTTTGTGCTTTTGAGGTATATAATACATAACAAATGTCAAACCGTAGTATTGACATCTTAATTGGGAAATCGAAATGTCTAATATGAAGGTACTGACTAAAAGGTAGATTATGAACTTTGTATTCTTTGTTTTCTTTGTTCACTTTTTCTCTGTAGTAAACATTCAAAATGTAACAACTCAGGCCTACCCATGAGCCAGAGCAGTAGGTCTTAAGACTAGTGTAGCCTGCACATAGCTAACCTACCCCTATTAACAAAGGAATAGAAACAATATCAAACTGAAGTCTCCATAAGGTTAAGTTTGATTACTTAAGGTCCTTACCCTTTAATACCTAACAAAGCTCTACAAAATTCAAAACTCCAAGAATAATCGGGTATTTTCCTCACAAATCTGCAAAAGAGCCATGGCTAAAGCACACAACAATGAGCTAGGGTTACAAGACTGGCTTCCATAACAGCTCTCTCATCAGACTAATGAAAAGTTCTCTCTTAATGGCTCCATTCAGGGATTTTGCCAGGACACTTCTTTGGTTTCCTCCCATCGTGACCTTCAGAACATGATTATACCCTAAGACTCTCCAAGAGAACCAAGCAGAAGCTGTACCACCTTTTAGTGTTTTGTTTGTTTTGTTTTTATGAGACAGGGTCTCACTTTGTAATTCATGCTGGCTCTGACCTCACTATGTAGCCCAGGCAAGCCTCAAACTCAGCAATCCTCCTACCTCTGCCTCTCAAGTGCTGGGGTTGCAGGTTTGAGCCACCAAACCTGGCATTTGTGGTATGTGGTACTGATTGCCGGTGGGCGTGGCCACCACACCCAGTATTGTTGTATGTGGTTACCAGGGATCAAAGCAGGAATCTTGTGCTTGCTAGACAGGTGCTGGAACCACTGAGCTAAATCTCTGACCCAGGTGTACCACTTTTTATAATAAGGTTCAGAAATCACTGTACATTTCTGCTATAGTGACAAGCTTAATCAAATTCAAGGGAAAAGAATGTGTATACCCCCACATCTTAATAAGAGAGACATCAAAGAAGTGACATAAAATGGGAGACATTACTGTAACTGGAGTATAATCTATCACCCAGGAACTGTTCTGGGGGGGAGAAGGTTTGAGAAAGGCTCTCACAATGAGGTTCAGAGTGTCTTTAAACTCATTCTGTCACCCAGGTTGATCCTCTGCCTCAGCTTCCTGAGTGCTGGGATTACAGGCATGAGCCACCATGCCCAGCTTCAAAATTTTCCTACAAAATACACTTGTCTCTTGACACCTGCAGATTAATTCTTTTTTTAGTTTTTAGTTTAGGGGAGATTTTCATAAGGTTAAGCAACAAAATAAACATTTCTAGTACAGTCTTCAAGAATGATTTGAAATATATCTTCGAATTTTTTCTAAGTCTAATGCATTTAGTTCCAGGATTTAAATTTGGAACTAGAGTCCATAACTTTCTTTCACTGAAAAACTAGCAAAATTTCACCATTAGGCCTGTATAAAGTGAATTCAGGGTACCAAGATATATAAGTGTACTCAAAGCAAGACATGTGCTAAATATACCCCTTCCCTTGCTGGATGTCCTCCTAAGGGCACTTTAAAAAGTATTTAATCTTGGGGGCCGAAAGGTTAGCTCATGGTTCCGGCACCTGCCTCACAAGCGCAAGGTCCTAAGTTCGATCCGCGGGAACCACATATAATGCTGGCAGTAGAGACTCACGCCCACCAGCAATCAATACCACATACCACAGTGCCGGGCATGGTGGCTCATGCCTGTAATACCAGCACTCAAGAGGAAGAGGCAGGAGGATTGCTGAGTTCAAGGCTTGCCTGGGCTACATAGTGAGCTCAGAGCCAGCCTGAGCTACAAAAGCGAGACCCTGTCTCAAAAAAAAAAACAAAGTATTTAATCTGTAACTTAAAAATTACAAAGGGATCATTTTCTGATTCACACTCCCTGTATTTTTAGGATATCACTGGGTCTTCATATTTATTATTTGAAATGTTTTCCAATTTTGTCAGCTGAAAACTAACTTTAAATTGCTTCATCTTAAAATATTCCAATAATCTCATGTTTTGAGACATTGATTTAAACACATGGCTAAGAGAGGCAAGTTAAGTAATATGTGGCAAGGAAAAGACAGGCTCTGTGGTATGCACCCAGCCATCTCAGCAATCAATTTAGACCACCACAACTTTATCAGTTGTTCAGACATCTATATCCATCATAAAAACCAACAGCAAACCATTCACTTCATGCTTGCTGAGCACTGATTTGATTTTCTTCTGTACTATGAATTATTAGGGTAATACAAACCCTAAAATCTTCCAAACCTATTCTTTGCTATACATATCTGAATAAGCCAGACTAAATAAAATCTTTTAAATCAGGTTTTTATGTATTTTAAGTCTATATGCCCTATTTTTCAGCAGATAATGGTACAGATATAGCTATAAATTTGCCTACATGTCTTTTTCATACTGTCATTGACATTATGAAGGTATTAATGAATTTTCTAAATGCTGTGAGGAACTTAAGAGTAGAAATCAGGAAGTAAAACCTTTTTAACCAATGGTACTGGGAAAACTGGCTATCCATATGCAAGACACAATCTAGAACCATATTTCTTATCATGTATTAAACTAAATCCAAAATGGATCAAATATCCAAATATTAAAACAGAAACAGTTGATGGCTAGAAGACAAATTCTTGAAGACAAAGACTTTCTTAACAGCACCCTGGTTGCACACACAAAAAATAATAATAATACTCAATGCCGGACGTGGTGGCTCACGCCTGTAATCCCAGCACTCGGGAGGCAAAGACAGGAGGATTTCTGAGTTCGCGGCAGCTTGCCTGGGCACCATAGTGAGCTCAGGGCCAGCCTGAACTACAACGTGAGACCCTTCTCAAAAAGCAAAAAAAAAAAAAAATAATAATAATAATAATAATAATAATCAACAAATTGGATCACATCAAGCTATAAAGCCTCTTCCCAGAAAAGGAAACCACCAAGAAAGTGAAAACACAGAATGGTAAAAAATATTTTCCAGCTACTCTTCAGACAAAGACTAATATCTAGAATATGTAAAAAAATAATAAAAAAATGATAGATTCCTCCAAACTTAGAGACCCAGTCAAATAATGGGTATATGAAATAAGTAGACGCTTCTCAACTGAATAAGTAAAAACGGGCAATAAACATGAAAAATTGTTCAACGTTCCTGGTCAGTAGGGAAATGCAAATTAAAAGAACACTGAGATTTTATCTCCTTCCAGACAGAATAGCTATCACCAAGAAATCAACCAACAAGTGAACCAATAACGAGTGTTGGTAAGCCTGTGGGAAGAAAAGAAACCCTTATTCATTATTAGTGGGAATGTAAATGGGTGAAACTATGGAAATCGTTTAGAGATTCCTCAAAAAATTTAAAATTAAAATTAATGACCCAGATATTCTACTACTGTGTTTCCTTCCCAAAAGAGTTAAACACATCTATTACAACAGTACACACAAACTCAAGTTTATAGCAATACAATTCATAAAAAGTAATTCCTGGAAACATTCTACATATCTATCAACAAATGTATCAATAAAGAAAATACAGTACATATTATTCATAGTGGAATATCACTGTGCCATCAAAAAGGATAAACTTGAGCTTTTTTTGTAGAAAGATAGATGCCCCTGGAGAATGTAAAGTAAAATGGACACACAAGTTTAAATATCACATGATCTGTCTTATATGAGAATCTCAATATGTAAATAAAGTGAAAAATGAAGAACAGATAGTAAAAAATAGTAACAGGGGTCTTTGGAATATAGGAAAATTACCATAGACAGAGGGTGAGGAGCAAGGAAAAGGAAAGTAGACTAATTTTTTTTTTTTTTTTTGAGACAGGGTCTCGCTTTGTAGTTCAGGCTGGCCCTGAGCTCACTATGGTGCCCAGGCAAGCTGCCGCGAACTCAGCAATCCTCTTGTCTTGCCTCCCGAGTGCTGGGATGACAGGCGTGAGCCACCACGTCCGGCATTGTGGTATGCGGCGTTGATTGCTGGTGGGCGTGAGTCTCCACGCCCAGCATTATATGTGGTTACCAGGGATCGAACTCAGGACCTTGTGCTTGCAAGGCAGGCGCCGGAACCACTGAGCTAACCCTCCGGCCCAGGAGACTAATTTTTTTAAAAAAGCAAAAGGGGGTTATGCAGTCCTGTGCACTCTCACCAACTACCTATGAGAAATGTGATTATCACATACTACAGAAATATGTTAATATTATATTATTATATATTCAGGGATACAAGAGATGTGGAGAGGGAATGGGTATAGTGTTTTAAAAAGATTTTTAAGATGTCTTACAGTACCAACTCTCCACACATGGAGTCAGAATATACTACAAATGGTAATAAAATAAATTATTTTTAAAGAGAACAACTTGGGGGTAAAGATTATGCATTGAAGCTTCTTAAAGTAGAATTCTTAGAATATGTGTTTACTATTAGGGCTTAAAATTATCCTTATGTATCAAGGATATGGTCTTCATGGAGATTATATACTTGTTTACAGTGTTTTGGAGAGGTTTCATGGGCACTCCTGAGGCCACCTTCCCTCATACTATCAAGTCACATTTTGTTTCACTAACTCTGAAAACTGACTAACTTTCCAAAATCATAAGGGCAGTGTAACAAATCTAATATTCCTTTTGGCTTGGTTGTGAGAGTCCCCTTAGTTTTTCTTTGTGTATAAAATATATTTAGAATTATTCAGTATCTAATATAATCCTACTATTATCATATTTCCAAAACTAATAATTCTGAGTAATCAGTTTTTTAATCATTATCAGAAAACCATGATGCTCAAAATCTTACCTGAGAATATGATACCTAATATTCTGTTGTATTATTTAATGGTCTAGTAAGAAAAATGATATTAAAAGTAATCATCTAAGAATAGGCATTCATTTGAACTCAATCCTGTCTATGCGTGGAGTTATAGGAGTGGAAAGCTACATTAATGAACCACAGTAACCTAGAACCACACAGAATCATTTGTGTGAGTTATGTCTCAATATTGAGGCTTAAATTTCTATACAAGGTTCAAACAAGCAACGTGAAACATGCTGCTGTGGTACTATAAAATCAAGGTAGAATTATTGCCTCCTACATTGAAATCTTTGCAGTGCTTTCTTTCTGGTGTGATTTGTGGCTGTTTGTGTATGAAAAAGCAATGATTAACCTAAAACCTATGTTTGTTTAAGGTAGCATGGTGGAGTAATGGGAAATAATAGACGTAAAATTCCCTACCATGGAAAAATAAGTTTCATACACTGCAGTATGTAGGAGGAATCCTGGATCAAGAGGACACACTAGACATGTACATTGTTCTTTCTGTCTCTGGGAAATTCACTAAATTAATTATAAAGGAATAAATCGTCCTAACTGAAACTTAGAAAGTAATGATGATTTCTCCAACACCAAGGTATGTGGCTCCATTTTTTTTCAATTGAATTCTTTATTGGTACCTTTTACACACAGCTCATAATCACACTCAACATTGGGGAATTTGTACCAGTATATGATATGAGTTAATCCTCATTTTTTCCATATTGCAACCCACCCCACAACCCTCATCCACTATATACATGTGCTTTCTTTTTCTTTTCAAATCATATTTATTTTCCCTTCATTACTTGCCCCTACCACATTCCCTCTGAGTATTTTCTATTTCACAAAATCTGTCATACATTCTAGAACTCATTTACATCTACAGGTTCCCATACCAAAGAAAAGATATGGTATTTACATATCTGTGATCTATTTATTTCACTTATTAATGTATCCTCAAGGTGTGTCCATTTGCACATAAATGAATGAAACTTCTCATTCTTTATGGCAAAGTAATACTCCATTTTTCATCAGTCCCCTCAAATTTAAAGACCCAATTCAAAAATGGGCATCTGAAATGACAGACACTTCTCACAGGAAGAAATAAAAACAGCCAAGAAGCATATGAAGAAATGTTCAACGTCACTGGTCATTTGAGAGATGCAGATGAAAACAACACAGATTTCATCTCACTCCACAAAGAATGGTTGCAACTGCAAAATTAAACAGCGATAAAAGCTGGTGAGGCTGCAGGGAGAAAGGAACCCTTCTCCACTGTTGGTGGGATTGCAGACTTGTGCAACCATTGTGGAGATCAGTGTGGAGATTCCTCAGAAAATTAGGATTAGAGGTCCCATTTGACCCTGCTATTCCCCTGCTAGGAATATACTTGAAGGAATTAAAAGAATCATTTTGTAAAAACATGTACACCCATGTTCATAGCAGCTCAGTTTGTGATAGCCCAATCTTAGAAACAACTCAGATGCCCATCAACTTCAGACTGGATAAGGAAGATGTGGTTTGTTTTGTTTGTTTGTTTGTTTGTTACAAAATATAGCTCCAGTTTTATTAAGACTCAAACTTTTTCATTTACTTAAATACTTGCCTGGGCTAGCTGGGCCTTTGACTATGCAACTTATATCCAAAACAATGAAGTGGAAAACAAAAGGCAGGTAATGAAATAAAAGTTACAGAAAGGAAGCAACAGCCCATTAAAGAGAGCTTGAAAAGTTCTACAGCTCAGGACAGAGGCTGGAGTTTCTACACTAAAGCCGAAAAGCTAGAGTTAAAAATAGAAAGATTAATTAACTTAAACTCCACCTCTCTTTATCAATATCTGGCACTCAGAAGTTTACCATTCATACAAAAGTGGAAGTCTCTTCTCTAAAGGATTCCTTGATCTCCAGAATAACTGCCTAAATTCTGACATTTTATAATACCTATAATCACATACCTGCACAAGTGCTCTAACATAAATCTATCAAAACCCCTATTGTGCACATAACAGCTAATGTAATTTTCATTGTTTTATTTTTGTTGATTTAGTATAACTATGATAAACACTGTGATATTTCAATATATGAATAAAAATGTATAATGACCAGATCAGGGTAATTCACATTTCTGTCCCTTCAATTATTTTATCTCCCCTTGGTAATCTTAAACTCTTCTAGTTCTTGAAAAAAAATAATAATAACAACCAAGGATTTAGTTCAAATGGTACAGCACCTACTTTGGAAGCACAAGGGCCTGAGTTGTTTTTTTTTTTTTTTTTTTTTTTTTTTAAGACAAGGTCTCGCTTCGTAGTTCAGGCTGGCCTTGAGCTCACTATGTAGTCCAGGCAAGCCTCAAACTCAGCAATCCTCCTGCCTCTGCCTCCCGAGTGCTGGGATTACAGGCGTGAGCCACCACGCCCGGCAAGGGCCTGAGTTTTATCCCCCGTACCACCAACAAGGATAATAAGCTGATAGAAACTGTAGTCACTCGGGGGCCGGAGGGTTAGCTCAGTGGTTCTGGCACCTGCCCCGCAAGCGCAAGGTCCTGAGTTCGATCCCCAGTAACCACATACAATGCTGGGCGTGGAGACTCACGCCCACCAGCAATCAATACCACACACCACAGTGCCGGGCGTGGTGGCTCACGCCTGTAATCCCAGCACTCGGGAGGCAGAGACAGGAGCATTGCTGAGTTCGAGGCTTGCCTGGGCTCCATAGTGAGCTCAGGGCCAGCCTGAACTACAAAGCGAGACCCTGTCACAAAAAAAAAAAAGAAACTGTAGTCACTCTACTGTGCTATAGAATACTAGAATTCATTTCTCTAACTACACTGTGGCATTCATTGTCCAACTTCTTGTTACATCGCAGCTCCTCCTAGGGTCTAGTAATCAATATTCTACTCTAATTCTGTGAGATCAACTTGTAAGCTGCCTATTCATATTTATAAAGGAAGCATTCATTATGCTTCATTTTAAAACATTTTTGATTTTCATCTTGAAATTTTTGAAAAGCTGTTTCCAGAAGGTCTTAAAGTTTACCTACAAATGAAGAAAAATGATCAGCAGAAACTGCAGATTTATCATCAAATATGGATAGGCAGCAAAATGTAATGAGATATTTAAAGCAACTTGCAACTTAGAAGGAATACATAAACTAATGTGAAACAAAAAAAGTTATTCCAGAAGAAATAGACATAATTTAAGAAATAGAAGAGAATTTTAAAATAATGAATATAAATACCACATATTTTAATAATGTATGGTAGATCATACATATATGTCACATATCTGATATAGATCTAGATAGTTTGATTGATAGGAGGGCGAGGATCAATAATACCTCTTGCAATTAAAGAAAATGAAAGCTGAAATCAAAAGTGAATAAAATAACAGTAATAAAAATGTAAATATTACTAAAATGTAGAAAAAGATATAAAAATAGGGGAAAATATAAAAAATAAAAAGTATACCATTGCATGATCCTAGAGGTCCAACAACGAATTTAACTTGCAATTGAGGGGACCAGATGAGAGTGGACAAGATAAAAAAACAATTGGAGGAAAAATGAGAGAAAATTCTCAAACATAAGATTTTAGAATAGAAATTGTGGGCTAAATCCTCAGCATAAGAGATAAAAAATATTTACATCTAGACTTCAAATTAAAAAATGTTTGTGTCAAAGAAAAAATTTAGAAAGTTTCAGAAGGTTTTAAAGTTTACCTACAAATGGAAAAAATAACTAGCAGATTTATCCCTCACATTAGATGACTTTAACTGATACAGTACTCCCTTTAAAATGTGAGGGAAAATAACTTGTAGTCAAAAAGGAAGTCTCAGAATTACAATTTTGAGTCAAGACATGTTCTACATCATTGAAGTAGGAAAATGATCTAGTGACTGACGCTATTAGTCTCCAAGAAATGGAGACAATGAAGAACAACTAATGGAAAGAATTGTTTGATGAGGACAGTATATAAAGAAAACAGTGAATAAATGAAAGCAGGAATCTAAAGTACAAATACCTGACTGTCTTCAATTCATAAGTCTTATACAGTTGGAATATTGTAAAATATGTATTAGCTATCAATTTTTAAAACTACTGACAAAATAGAGAAATGTATGTTCTAGAACACAAGCAGCTTTTTCTGCAACTTTGACAATGGAAATGTAAAAATAACAGGCTGCAGGTGATGAGGGACCATGGAAGAGATGGGCCAAGTCACAGACACATCTCGTAATTAATGTGCATTACAGAATAATGCAAGTATAAAATTAAATTAGAAAAATAATCACTAGATGATTGGAAAATATGAGAAAATTTAATGGAAAGGTGGAGGAAACAATGGGGCAGAAAAGCTATCTGGCAGAGAATTAAATAAAAAGTACACCATAAAAAAGAAAATATATCAAAAAATAACAGCACAAGGATACTTAGAAATTATGAAAAGTAAACAAGGAACTGAAAGAATTTATGATGAATACCTCTGGGAGGGAGAATGAGGTAAGAAACTTGTTTTTATTATAAATAATGGTGGATGATTTGGCTTTTAAATGTGTGTACACAATATGTGTCTATGAAAGACAAAACATGTAAGTATATGTAACTGCAAAATGTAAGCATGAATTTACTAGCATTTACTAAACAATTAAGTATTGTCATTTCAGTTTGTCTTTGACATACCCCTTTCCCTCTGAAATCTTTGTGGTTTTATGACACACAATATTTTTCCCATTTTATCCCATTCATTTTCCAAATATTTGGGAAGACACAAATAACTATAAGGTTCTGAGTTTTCTAATCAAAAACAACCTTCCAAAAGTAAATATAGTTTCCCTTCCAAATTTAACAAACCATGTAATAAAATGCAAAACTAAATTTTCTCCATTTCACCCAACTATTTACTTTCTTGATGTCTTCCCAAAAGAAATAAAAACATACCACCGCAACATATTCACACCGATGTTTACAGCAACAAGTTTGTCATAGCTAAATGTTGTAAAAAGCCCAAATGCCCATCAACTAGATAGAGAAGACTAGATGGAGAAGATGTGGGGACTTTTTTAATATAAAATAGAGTACTACTCAGCCATAAAGAATGATAAACTGAGACATTTACAACGGATGCACATTGAGGCCACACTTAAGTAAAATAAATAGGACACACACACAAATACCAAATAGTTTCTTAGGTGTGAATCTCTATAAAAACTTAAAGCTATTACATAGCCTCAAGGTAAAATGGTACAGGATAACATTTCCATTTAAAAAGGAGGCAATGGATAGGAGGGGTAAGTCCAAACTAAGACCAAAACCCAGAAGGGGAAACATGAAATCCTTGTCTGGCATCCAAAGAACATGGTGGTGAGATGTGAATTCCATCTTTCTCATTCATGAGACATAAGGTCTGACACCACAACTTAAGATGGAGAATCTTATTTAGATTCTTGATTGGGGGAACACTGGCCACTGTTAGCTGGATCCAGTGGAGAAACAGCACCATGAAAGGCCATGGCAGAACAAAGAAGCTCTATTACCACAGCTCATAAGCAGAGCCAGGGACCAAAGCAAAAGAAGAAAGGGACAAAGGACCATATAATGCCCAACATCATGTCTCCAGGATCTGCCATTCACACTTAAAAGAGTACTTTTCTTACTGCTAGGCATTTCTTAGTTCTGTCCAGTTGATTTATCACAAATAAAGGTCAAATGAGTGAAAAGGACTTCTGTGTTGGGGAAGGACTTTTGAAAAGACAGGGCAGGAGGAAGGCGATAGAATGGATAAAGCACTAGCATCGGACCAAAGAGGAAACAAAGGAGAGTTGGAACACTGAAGAACAGTTCTATATAAATGCAGTCACTGATAAAGAAATTGACTCAGCAAAAAATATCAATTCCTCTCACTCAAATGTATAGATCCAAGAAAAAAAGCAGCAGTCATTATTTCATCAGTCCTTCGCTTGGTCAACTTTTCATTTTCAATTATTTCTGGGATAGAATACTCTCCAATCTTCCAAGTCTGTTTCCCACTATTCCTCTTCTTTGTGAGCAGTGCATTGCTAAAGACAGTTGAGCATAGAAACATCTGTCCATTCTATGATGATTGTTACCATTGAATTTGTAATTAACTTTTAATTAAAAACAATGAAATATGAGATTCAGGATACAAGTAAAAATACTTAACATTCAACTTTTAAGGGTTGGTCCAGAGAGAAATTGGTATATCTCGTTCTCTTGTCTGAAACTTTGACAATATAATCTACCATGTCTCACTGTCACCTTGTCCACAAAGAATCTGAGTGAGGAACGCTACAATTAATCACAATGAACTACATTCAGTGTTTTTTACCTTGTTAAACAATTATTATTCTTATAGTTTTGCTTCAAATTTTTTTTTGCATTTTTGTGTTTACAATAAAGCATTTCAAACGACAGAGAAGCAGAAAAGAGCATATATTCATTGAAAGCATGTAATACACAATTCATGTAGTTTTTATGCCTTCTACTAACAACCAACCTATGAGGTTCTATTACTGTCTTCATTTTACAGATGCAGAAACAGATTCAGATTAATTCAATGAATTTTTAAAGCAAGCCATCTTGATTATCTGTGAATCTAGAACTGATATTTAAACATTGATATTTCTCAACACTAAGCCCATATTCTTTCTACTATAGCACAGAAATTTGGTAAACACATACTGACTATTGTTTATTGTGTTTAATTGTAGAAATTGGAGTTACCATTAGAGTGTCCATGGAAACTCCTATACCACGTTGTGATTCTGGTACTATTCCAGTACAGAGACACACAGTCCCATCCTTCAAAGGTGGTGTGACCAGAGAAGGTACAGGAAAAGTAAAAACTGTCCCACAGATAGGTTCTGAATCCCTGCTTGACTCTTGCTAAGGTATTTTTGCTCACTCTCAAATTCCTCTACGAAAGTGGCATAAATGGATATCAGCCTCAAGAAACCATCCAGAGCTGGACAGAGGCTGAGGGTTGGTGGCACTTGTTATCTTCCTTGTCAGCACTGTAGCATGGTTATTTGAAATGAGTTCAGGAATTTCCCCAAAACTGTCAGGGTATAAGAAATCTTTTAAAATCATCTCTACAACACTACTGCCCTCCACCCCGAAAAATAAATTGGAGAATTTATCTTTGTTTCTATACTCCTGAAACCAAAAGAGATCATTGAAATGTGTGACAAGGCCACTAAAATGGGTATATATATATATATATATATATATATATATATATATATATATATATATATAAAATTAAACTGATAATAAATAAATCTGAAGTGCTGTGAGTGGGTAAAGACTTATGAAATGTAAATTTTCAACTAATGAAATTTCTTCAGATTTTTGGCTATTATGGGCTCTTTCTAAAGACTATCTGTGAATCTAGAACTGATATTTCTAAAAGGAAACCACGTTCATATAGCTCCAATTACCCTTCACATTACTGGAAAGCTACTGTAAGATAAACATTCGAGTGTCTTGCTAACCATCATAATGATATGATGAAAGCAAATACTATTAAACAAACTGAAATGTTATAAGCTATTGTAATTAGAGAAGCACAATTTAAATAATCCATAAAAGTTTTTAAAAATGGTAAAATTATTCTTGTAGAATTTACAATTCTATTTGCTTCCTCTACTCTCACTGGAAAAATCATCTAGCTACTTATTTATTTACAAAAATTCTTCATCAAGGGAACTGCTTTATCATCATATTTCATTCAAGGTGGTCTTAAATGGAGCACAACAGAAGGAGGCCATGATTGTGCTATGGAGCACCCCTGCAATTAGACACTCATTAAAATGAAATTACTCCACTGCTGATTAAATAGATTTTTATAATTAAATGGGCTTTACTTAAACTAGTAGAACTGACTGGCAAAAAAAGAAAAAGAAAAAAATGTTCTTCTGTCATGTTCAATATCACCAAGTCTCCAAGTTTCCATCCTTGGTTTTTGCATCCAGCTATGTTTAAATATTGTTTTGGAGTTTGTATTTGTTTTTCCCTGTCTCCAGAACAATTCTTTATCTTTGAAGTTCCCTTTAAGGCATAATTAATCATTTTTATTGACTCCTGTGAAAAGTAGGTCAAGACTATCATTTCATTTGCAAATGGAGCACAGGGCACGCTAAATTTAAGTGAATTGATCAAGGTTAAATCATAAAAATAATTTATGTATGAATGTTTTTAAATCCTAGGATGCTATCAAAGGCTTTAAAACATTATATGAAGTGTAGTCATGTCCTTTTTTTTAATAAAGATATTTAGCATGGCATTTCAGAACCAAGAAGTAGAAAATATCCCAAAATTATGAAAATGTGAGGAAATGCAAGATTAATAATCAAATGAACTTTAAGAACCTATAAAGTCTAGTTTCCTTTTTTCTTTTTTCATCACATTTTTTTCTTTCTCCTCATTACTTACCCCTAGCTTATTTATATAGGGGTCAGAAGGGTTGTAGGGTGTTCAGGGGAATGGGAAAAAATGAGAATTAAGTCATGTCATATACAGTACAAATTCTCAATGTTGAGTGTGATCCTGATGTGCATATAAAATGTACCAATAGAGATTCAAATGTTAAAAAAGAATCTATAACATCTAGAACTAAAGTACAGTTTTCAACAAATAACTAATAACTCTTCTCAATTCCTCTGGTAATAACTACAGCCAACAGAAAATCATCTGAGTTACTGGCTGAATACTGAATTAAGATAACCAGATACTTTTCAGTAATTCTATAGAGCACATTAAAATAAGCACATAAGTAAGAAAAATAAGGAAAAAGAAGGTCGGTAAGAAAAATCAACTAAAACTTTTTTGATTGTTCAGTTATCTGTCCCACAAATATTCATTCCCATTTATATTGTACCATGAAGTACACAAAGTGCCTCAGATACTATTATTATGAGGAAAAATTGTTAATTCTTCTTTATCTTTTTTTGCTAGTCCTCAGATATCATGGCTCTCAGTAGCCTCACGTTGAGCAAGTTACCTATTTTCTACGTGCCTGGTGACTTCATAAAGAAAATGGAGGAAATAATAGCACCTATTTTTAAAGTTTATTGTTCATGGTAAAAGAGTAAGTCAATGTAAAATACAATCTAGAACCATGGGGAGCATGTAGTGGAGCTGAACAAGCGTTATCAATTTGATATTATTGTAGAAATTATCATTTTATTAGAATTTCTCTTTAAGCAGTATCTTTAATAGTTAAAATAAAATAATGATAGATATCATAGCACCATGGTAAGCAGAGCTAGGTCTTTAACAGAAACACCTGTACCAAGAGTTCAGGTTAAGTTTTATCCACCAAGTTTGCTTTAGATAACTAATGGCACATAATGACCAAGGGTTATTTGCACAGGGAACTGAGAAATACTTCGAGGAGTAAAGAGGCAGCTGTAACTAAAAAAGAAAGAGCTGAGCCCAGAAACATGATGAAAGGATACTGAGCTAGGAGAGAGATCTTAAGGATAAATAAGTACTAAACTATCACATTTAAACTGATATTCAGCCAGTCCTGAAGCTCTTGTCCCAATCCTAGAAATAGATCATAGTAGAAAATGGGCTACAGAATAAGTTTTCTACCCCCTCCCATTCATGACAGAGTTCAAAGTATCAGCAACCTCAGTGTTGGGTGATACCCCTGGGTGCACTAGCGGAGTAGATAAGGCAGAGGTAGCCACGGAGCCATAGCACATACTCAGAGTAACAAGTAGCACATGTTCCCAGAGGCCATATCAAACACCTCGCATGAAGTTCAATACATCTGACTCAAGATTCTGAGCAAGTTTTACTTGCTGCAAGGTAGGTATTAGAAGTATCAGTTGTGTCTGTTATTTTGACACTGTTGTTAGCACTCAATAGGCATTATGGTTAGACTATTCTAGTTTTACTCTTTTTTTAAAAGGCACCTTAGAATGCTTAATATGTAAATTTTTAAATGTTATTAGAGTGTTTTAATTCCTACCTATTATTTGGAAGCAGTAATATCTTTCTTATTTAAGTTTCAACAGAAAATAAGCCATACTTCCTTTCTGGAAAAGTGGTCACTATCACTTTTATAAAAGAGGTTTACCAACATGAACAACTCCTCACTGTGTATCAAATTTGACACACTAATAATACTACTTGTAATTAGCTTTGTGGGTTAGTAACTATAAGTCCAAAAAAAAAACATTGCTTTCAAATACTTGGCTCCAGAGTAATATATATTAATCCAAGAGACAAACTATCCTTGAACAAAAAAGCATTAATTGTTGGATAAAGAAAATGTGAACATTTAAAGTAGACATTCTCAGCATAGTAACTGGTTATTAGTTTCAACCTAATAACCACTGAATAATTTTTAGGGAAGTGAACTTTGAGCAAACGGGCTAACATATGGTTCCCAGACAATGGGCTCCTTCAAAAAATTCATATATTTGAGATTACTCATTTCTTCACATTTCCCAAGCTCACCACTTTTTGTCCATTTCTTAGAAAGTTGCTACTCAAAACTTGAATAGGACTCATTTTGAGAAGGATTTTTTAGAAATAGTTTATAAACTACATAAAGCATTGATTGATCAAATTAAAAATTTACATTTTTTGTCTGTTCATTTCCTTAGTTTAATGACTGAGTCAACTCCAGATCGCATTCTGGTCACTTCAGAAATGTCAAATTCATCAAAGCGACACAATCTTTCACAGAAACTTTTCCGGAGGAAATTCTTTAAATGGCTTGCCGGGTGAAAGTTGCAACAGTATCTTGAACAATAATAGCTTAATTACACTATGGTCATATCTTGTGATAAATTTTAAGAGGTAAGACTTTCATTTTTACAAGTTTAAAAAGATGCATTAGAGAACACATATAATTTGCATATTTTCCTTAAGAAATGTGAGCTCAGCAAGGCTGAAAAAAGAAATTATATTTTATAGTTGGTCATTTTGAAAATCATGACCAAACAATTCTAAAGATAGTTCCCTCATTTTAAGTTTTTTAAGTCTTTTTCTGAGATGAAGTTTGGGAATTATTTTCTGGTGAAAATATAAAAAATCAAACCAGTCGCGGAGTTGGACAGTTAGCTCAGTGGTTCCGGCGCCTGCCTCGCAAGCGCAAGGTCCTGAGTTCGATCCCCGGTAACCACATACAATGCTGGGCATGGAGACTCACGCCCACCAGCAATCAATGCCGCATACCACAATGCCAGACGTGGTGGCTCACGCCTGTCATCCCAGCACTCGGGAGGCAGAGGCAGGAGGATTGCTGAGTTCGCGGCGGCTTGCCTGGGCACCATAGTGAGCTCAGGGCCAGCCTGAACTACAAAGTGAGACCCTGTCTCAAAAAGCAAAAAAAAAAAAAAGAAAAAGAAAACTAAGCCATGGATGCATGTAGGTGATAACAATATATTATTCTCACAAATAGTCATTTTCATAAAACAAGCAATTTCTTATAAACCAGTATGTCCAGTGCGTATGTAGCCACTGTAAAGAAAATATAAAGCTTGAAATTGCAGAATATGAGTTTGCTTTGGTATCATTTTAAATAATGCTATTATATTTTGAGATGCTAGACTTTAAAAAATATTGTTTTAGAGCTTTCTTTTTTTAGTCTATAATTTGGGTTTTTGCATATAATTTTATGAAGGTTAACATTTAGCATAAATGTTTCATAAACTATAAAGTAGTACAGTTAAAACTAACAAATAAAATGGCATAATCATAATGATAATTGGGGTTACTTAGAATATGTTGAAGACTATGGCATTCTAATAAGGAATTTTCATTAATGCATCCTTCAAAATTATAAAAATCTATGTGTTTTGTATCATGAAAAAAGGAAGCAGTCAGTAGGTTGAATGCTCATTTCCCTATAGCTTCTCAGATTCCCTGAACTAGATTCTACTGACTGCTATACACTTCTGCTTCCCTCCAGCTGACACTAAAAATAAGGTGGCAATAATTGACTATGTGTGCTTGACTTTAGGAATGAGAGTTTACTACAAAACAGTCCCATATAATGCTGAGGAGGACAATCAACCTAGTTCAAATGACTTTATCTTACTAAATTAAATTGCTTCCCAGAAACAACATAAGGACTTGTCCACCCAGAAATTGAATATCTTTGACTTTGATTTAAAATTAAAAAGTGGCTGTTGCTTCTCAGACATCACACATACCAGAGGTAGAAGACCAGAAATTGTATCTCTAAAGACTAAGAAGAAAAGCTTGACATATTATCAGCAGAAAGAACAAAATGGTCTTTTTTGGTGATTCTGCTCTTTTATGAGTTTAATTTTTTTTTAAACACACATTTTGCCTCAATAACACAGTCAAACTTCTATATTATCAATGCTTCAACATATGTTTCTTCTCATGCTTGGAAGCTAGTTGTGGTGTTATAGGTACTTAAACACAATATAGTCAAGTGAGAAATAGTGACGAGAAGACCTAGTGGAAAATGCACAGGCCTCAACAGGCAGGGGAGCAATCTTTTGTTTTTAATTGAATTCTTTATTGGTACATTTTATATACAGCTCATAATCACACTCAACATTGGGGAGTTTGTACAACATGAGTTAATACTCATTTTTACCCATATCCCTACCCATCCAACAATCCTCATTGCCTATTTACATGTGCTTTCTTTCTCTTCCCAAATCATATTTATCCTTTTCCTCATTACTTTTCCCTACCACATTCCCTTTCAATATTTCCTATTTCACAAAATCTACCATACATTCTAGAACTCATTTACATCTACAGGTTCTCATACCAGAGAAAAGATATGGTATTTACATATCTGGAATCTATTTATTTCATTTATATGTGCCTTCAAAGTGTATCCATTTGCACATAAATGACTGAAACTTGTCACTCTTTATGGCAGAGTAATACTCCATTTTATTTTTTAAAAAATCTTCATCCAGTCTCCAGTTGATGGGCATTTGGGTTGTTTCCAAGATTGGGCTATCACAAACTGAGCTGCTATGAACATGGGTGCAGATATGTCTTTTCAATGTGACTCTTTTAATTCCTTCAAGTATATTCCTAGCAGGGAAATTGGCAAGGTCAAATGGGACCTCTAATCCTAATTTTCTGAGGAATCTCCACATTTACCTCCACAATGGTTGCATAAGTCTACAATCCCACCAACAGTGGAGAAAGGTTCCTTTGTCCCCTCAACCTAGCACTATTTATTGTTGGTTTATTTTACAATAGCAGCCACTCTTGGTGGGGTGAGATGAAATCTCATTGTTGTTTTCATCTCCATCTCTTGAAAGACAAAGTTCTTTATATATTCTAGATAGTAGCCCTTTGTCTGACAAACAGCTAGTAAAGATTTTTTCCCATGTTGTTGGCTGTCTTTTAGCAGGTTTCTTTTGCTGTTCAGAAGCTTTTTAGTAAGATGAGACCCATTTGTTGGTTCTTTCCACTAGTTCTCTTGCTATAGAAATTTAGTTCATAAAGTCTCTGCCTAAGCTAATGTCTCCAAGAGTTCTACCTAACCTGTTTTGCAGCAGGTTTATTGTTTCTCTTTTAATGTTTAAGTATCCATTGTGATTTTAGTTTAGTACATGGTGAAAGAGATAGCTCTAGCTATAGTTTTTGGCAAGTTAAAGCCCAGTTTTTCCAGCACCATTTGTTAAAAAGGTTGTCTTTCTTCCATGGTGGATGTTTGGCTCATTTGTCAAAGATAAGGTGGCTTAGCATACCTGGAGTTCTTTCTGGATCTTCTAATCTGTTCCACTGGTCCTCAGGCCTACTACTTTGCCAGTACCATGCAGTTTTTATCACAGTGGCTTTATAGTACAGTTCATAGGACAGGGGAGCACTCTTTAAGGAGATAACAGAGGCTGAGAAAGTAAGGCATCATGACCAAGAGATTATTCAATGTCAGGCACAATTGGAGTTATTAGTAAACACTGAATTTTGAAGAAGTATGATTTCTGAAGACAGCTGTGTGAGAAACAGTGAAACAATCCAAGCAGTAGTAATATTCTAACACCCAAATTGGCAGTTAGAATTAGGGAGAGAAGGTGATGTTAGGATGGTGCCACTACCTTTTAAGGAAGTGAGGCCCCAAGGGTTTAAAGTCCTTCTGGGGAAAACACAGGATTCTTAGAATGAAACACAAGACAGTGATGTGTATGGAAGACTGGTACTGTGAACTGAGCAAGGAGTAATGCTGAACCCAGTAAATCAGGTTCAGCAGAACTGTTCTCTGTATTGGAGGGAACTAAGATGGAAGAGGAATGAGAAAATCCCAGTGACCAAAGAAAGGTCAGCATGATTCAGATGAATTTTTCAATTGAATTGGTCATTAAGAATGGCTCAAATTTCAAGGCTTGCCTAGGATACACAGTGAGCTCAGGTTCAGCCTGAACTACAAAGTGAGACCATGTCTCAAAAAAAAACAAGGCTCAAGATGGAGTTCTCGACCAGAATAACAAGGACAGTGGCCCAATAATAGTGGAATGGATGGACAGAGCTCCTTATGGTTCCTATTAAGTTGAATTTCCTATTAGATCATGTGGTTATCAAAAACCCAGGATAGGGCCTACTTGGAAATAGGCAGATATCTACAGACACCAGTCTAAGAATAATGCAGCATAAAAAAATAGGTATAAATTCCCAAGGGCCTATATTCAGTAAGGTTTTTTTGTTTTGTTTTGTTTTTTTGTTTTTTTGAGACAGGGTCTCGCTTTGTAGTTCAGGCTGGCCCTGAGCTCACTATGTAGCCCAGGCAAGCCTCTAACTCAGCAATCCTCCTGCCTCTGCCTCCCGAGTGCTGGAATGACAGGCATGAGCCACCACGCCCGCAACTGTGGTATGTGGTATTGATTGCTGGTGGGCGTGAGTCTCCACACCCAGCATTGTATGTGGTTACCGGGGATTGAACCTAGGACCTTGCACTTGCGAGGCAGGCGCCGGAACCACTGAGCTAACCCTCCAGCCCTCAGTAAGTTTTCTTGAACACAATGAATTTTCCTACTAAAAATATAAGCCAAGCAAAAGCATGAAGATTGAGATATGAGTCATTCTAGATGATATGATTTAATTAATTCAACTACTCAGACACATGGTATATCAATAGGGAATATGGTGTACCAGCTGAGAATGTGGAGCATCTTGGTACAACCCAGGAATAAAAAAATTCAAATGAAACTGGGCCTCTGAAAGAAAACCAGAGAATCACCCATTCTTTTTTTTATTTGAATCTTTATTGGTTCAATATATATATATATACATTGTGATCACACACAATATTGATCATTTGTACCAGGATATGACACAATTCAATTATCATTTTCCCATTCCCCCATCTACCCTACAACCAACCCCCCGCCCCTACATACATAAGCTTTGTTTCACCTTTTTTATTACCATCATGTTTTCTTCCCCTTGTTCCTTACTAATACACCTCACTTCCCTCTGAATATTTTCTATTTCATAAAATCTATCATGTATTCTAGAGCTCATTTACATCTCCAGTTTCTAATACTAGAGAAAGATATGATATTTACATATCTATGACCTATTTATTACACTTATGAGTATGTTCTGAACGTACATCCATTTGAATATAAATTACTCAAACTTATCATTCTTTTTGGCAGAGTAATACTCCATTTTATTTAAACACACACACACACACACACACACATCTTCTTTATCCAGTCTCCAGTTGATGGCCATTTGGGTTGTTTCCAAGATTGAGGTATCACAAACTAAGCTGCTGTGAACATGGGTGCACATATGCCACTGTGATGTGAATCTTTTTTAATTCTTTCATGTACACAGCTAGCAGGGAAATAATAGGGACAAATGGGATCACTCATCCAAGTTTTTGAGGAATCTACACACTGATCTCCATAGCGATTGTACCAGTCTACTTCCCACCAACAGTGGAAAAGGTTTCCATTCTCCCCACAGCCTCACCAGCATTTGTTGTTGATTAATTTCAAGATAGCAGCCATTCTTCATTGAGTGAGATGGAGTCTCAGTGTTGTTTTCATCTGCATTTCTCAAATGACCAGGGACATTGAGCATTTCTTTTTTTTTTTGGAGACAGGGCCTTGCTTTGTAGTTCAGGCTGGCCCTGAGCTCACTATGGTGCCCAGGCAAGCCGCCGCGAACTCAGCAATCCTCCTGTCTCTGCCTCCCGAGTGCTGGGATTACAGGTGTGAGCCACCACGCCCAGCATTATATGTGGTAACCGGGGATCGAACTCAGGTCCTTACACTTGCAAGGCAGGCGCCGGAACCACTGAGCTAACCCTCCGGCCCCATTGAGCATTTCTTCATATATGCTTAGCTGCTTTTACACCTTCCTCTGAAAAATGTCTGATCAGTTCAGATGCTCATTTTTGAACTGGTTCTTTAAATATGGGGGGGGACTGATTTTTTTTAAAGTTCTTTGTATATTCCAGATAGTAGCTCTTTGTCTGAGAAACCACTGGTAAATTTTTTTCCAATCTTTTGTCTTTCAGGCATTCTTAAAATAAACCAAAATAGACTACTTAAATAAATATATAGATAGAACATGTACACAAAGACATTCTCAGAAGTTTAAGAGCTGTGATATACAAAGTTTAGCAGTTCCTCCCTTCTAGGGGAATCTTGGTAACCCCTCAAAACCTACACTATGGCTATCACCTCCTCATCTTATAGTGAATGTAGAGCTTTACCACATTTTAGGGTTTCCTTGGAACAGATATCATGTGTATATACCTGTGTGTATGTGTCTGTGTCTGTGTAAAGATGGACAGAGAACCAAATAAAGTTTGGGTGCAGTAAAAATTGCTATTTTATGTAGCATTTTCCTTCCATAATTTTTGACAATGTATCAATCCTATGTATGGAGGCAAGGTTGTGTATTAATGATTGTGGGTCAATATTAATGATCAGAGGGAAAAAAATCATGTCTCTTTAGAAACTAAAAGAAATGGAATTGAAGTGGGCACTATGAAAACATTTTAAAGAAAGGGAACATTATTGTATTTCTCTGGAGTGCTTATCTTATTTGCCACTTGTAATTAAAGTACTAAGAAAGGAAATTTTTCTAATTGCTCAGCCCTCATAAGCAATAATGTCACATTAATCATCGTTGAGAACACAGAACACTTAAAATTCAATGTTATTTTGCTACTTTAAAAAGCCCTCTTTCTCCAAAGTTTCTTTGTTTTTTGCTACATTAATATTACATGTCCTCTCTTAAAATAAAAATGTTTAACATTACTACTAATATACTGCCAATGGTGAAGAGATTATTTTGGCATCATTGCTTATAAAGCTATTTTTTCTTGTGAAAGTAGATTGTGAAGCACAGCTCCTTGGAAGAGATACCTATCTCCAAAAACACAAGGTAAACATGGAGAGGTAAACCCAGATAAACAAGAGGCCAGCAGGGGTGCTCAAAGAAATCCCATCATTATTGTAAGGTGCAAATATAGTGAGGACATTATTTTGAAAGTGATTCATTTTGTATGGAATGCTAGCATTGGAGAAGAAGGTCAGTGCAGAGCCCATGATACTTAGGAAAATTTATCTTAAGAGTGAGCTATTCCAGGAATCAGAAGTCATGTAATAGCTACACATCAGAGTTTCTGGGGTCACACTCACAGTGCCTGGGCCGGAGATGAACAGAGATAGATGCACAGAAAAAGGCTTGAGGAGTTGAGAAGTGCTGACCCCAAGGTGTAGAGATCATTTAGGTCTTACCTTCTGTGATGAAAAGCCAAATTGCTTGTGTCTGTGTAATGTATTCCTAAAATGTATCAATAAACTCAGTTTATTTTGAGAGAGAGAGAGAGAGAGAGAGAGAGAAACCAAGGCAACAAAATGTTCCCCAAATCCCTCAAATCCCCCAAAGCTGATCTCACTGGCACGAAAGTAGATGAGGTTATAAAGAACTAAAAAATCAACTGATCAAGATGTTTGAAGAAATCAAAGAAAAAAACAGATAAGCACATTTATCAGATCTTAGTGAGATTAAAATTTAAATTAACTGAAAGAAACTATTTATTTATTTATTAAAATGTTCAGCAGTGTCAAGGAGACAAAAATGAAAAGCTGACTGAGTTAAAAGGTACAATATGAGTTGCTTGAAAATTTTGCTTAAAAGTTAGAAATTATGAGAAAATAAAGTAGAAATCAAAATATGAAAAATTCAAAAGCATAGTTAGCAAATTTGACCCATGCAAAGGCAAAATCAGAACTTGAAGACAAGGTTGATATAGTACATCAGGAATCCAGTGACTGACTAAAATAATAAGATACCATGGATGCTGGATCCAACAGCTGCTAAGTGACTCAAAAAATCAGAATTACAGGATAATAGAAAGTTTAGAAGATTACTCAAAAGACATAAAATGTTTATTCATCAAAATTATACCTGAAGCTTTTCCAAATCTATGAAAAGAATTCAACCACAAAGAATATAGGATCACAGTAGCTATAACCAGAAATGAATCTCTTCATAGCCTCACAATCAAAATTCCAGAAATTCAACACCAAGAGAATACTAAGCACTGTTACAGAAAAGTTCCCAGTAACCTATAAAGGTAAGTTTATGAGAAATAAGATGGATTTTACACAAACTTTAAAATCCAGCTTAGACTGATGTGTTTCATGACCTAAAATAAAACTTTATTATATATTATATAATTATATATTATATATAATATAATATATATTATACATTATAAAATTTTAAACCCAGACATCAATATTCTGAAAAATTATCCTTTATATTTGAAAGAGAAGGAAAATCTGTTTATAATAAAGAAATGTATGACTAGTAAACTAGCACTGTAGAAAATACTTAAGAAACACCTGGAGAAATAGGCATATCATCAACAGCAAAGACCCCAAATGAAATTATACATCTAACAATAGAGCAGTTAAACAAAAGAAGAAAAAATAAAAGAGCATGCTCTGAAAAAAAAATACAAAGGTAGGATTCAGTTAATAACTTACTTCAATGTTAACACATTTCCCCTGACTTCAACAATACATGCCTGATTGTCCCATTTGTCCAATTCTACTACTGATGGTGCAACTATATCTAATCATATTTATTGGTCTTTTTACTAATAAAATTAATAAAGTATCTATAAATGTACTGAAACTAGTTAGTTGCTTGAATTTAAATAATTACTGTCTAAGTATAGACATTAATTAATACTATTCACACCAATCAAAAAAGTATTTCTTCAGTCTTGCATGTACCACCAGTGGTTCAAGGCAATGGAAAAATCACACATTCAAATCAAAAGACAGACTGGGAGATTGAATCAAACATTAACACCAAGCCATATTTTGTTTCTAGAAAGACATCTCATCCACAAAGAAACACACTGATTGAAAATGAAAAGATTAAGAATTAAACCCTATGTACTTGAAGCCTGAAAGCAACCAAGAATAACTTTATTTTCAGACACAGTAGACTTCAAACCAAAACAGATCAGAAAAGACAAAAATGATCACTATAAAATGGTAAAGGGAACAATTCAAAAAGAGATAACACTTGGTACCAAATGGTGTTACACACAACTTCATAAAACAAAAACTACTGGTCATAAAGGGCCAGATAGACACCAATACATTCATAGTAGAGAACTTCAGTACTGCACACTCTCAAATAAAGAGGTCAACTAGATAAAGATATAATGAAATATCAGGGATAAATTTCATCATTAAACAAATGGACTTAACAGATTTTTACAGTGTTTCACACAACAAAAACAAAATAGATGTTTTCCTCAGCTGAACAACTGAAATTTTCTAAAATACATAATGTCATAATCTATAAACCACTTGAAATATTTGAAATAATTTGTGAATCATTAAATGATAGCAGACTGAAACTAGAAATCAACAACAAAAGAAGTTACAGAAAGTATGTAAAGAATTGGAGATTAACACACTATTAAATAATCAAATGACCACAAAATAAATCAAGAAAGGCAAAAGGTTGTAAAATCAAATGAAAATGAAAGCATATAAAATACAAAATCCTACAGGACACAGTAAAAACAATTCTGATAGGAAGATGTATAGCTTTGATTACACATGTTGAAATAATAAAGCAATCTCAAATAAATAACCTAAGATGTATCTTAAGGTTTCAGAAAACCAAGGACAATCCCAATCCAAAACCAGCATAAGAACAAAAACCATATGGTCATCTCAATAGATGCAGAGAAAGCATTTGACAAAATCTAATACCCATTTATGATAAAAACCCTACAGAAAATCAGAATAGATGGACTTTATTTCAACCTCATAAAAGGTATTTATGAGAAACCAACAGCCAGCATCGTCCTAAATGGTCAAAAACTGAGACTTTTCACACTAAGATCAGGAACAAGACAAAGAAGTCCACTGTCACCACTCCTGTTCAATATGGTGCTAGAAACAGCCACAGCAATTAGACAAGAGAAAGAAATAAAAGAAAAAAATAGGAAAAGAAGCTACACTGTCATTATTTGCTGATAACATGATACTCTATGTAGAATATCCTAAAAACTCCACCAGATAACTGCTAGCCTTAATCACACAAGGTCAATGCTCAAAAATCAATTGCATTTTTATACACAAATAACAGATGGATAAAGAAATTGCAGACTCAGTTGCTTTTACAATAGCACCCAGAAAATGGGAACTATCTAGAAGTCAATCTAATAAAGGAGATTGAAGAGGATATCAGAAAATGAAAAGAAATTATAAAAGAGAAAAAAT